>WAAF01007316.1:0-46254 GCA_013400475.1 Tricholaema leucomelas | reverse complement strand
GCGGGGGACACCCAAACCATCACACCTATTAAGTACAAAAAGAACTAATTATTTTTTTTTACATTTCCTATATTGGCATATTTATTTTTTCATTGTCAAATATAGACTAATGTCAGAGTTCTTTTGGTCTTGATACTCCTGGTACAGAAGAGAAGATTTTGCACACATTTATGTGAAGGACTCCATCCTGATTCCAGCATTTTGTTCTACGCAACAACAGTACCATGCAATTATCTTCTCTATTAGAAGTGATGGCATTTTATTAATGGGTTACTACTAAAGTATCAATGCAATTAAAGTATTTGAGAACAGACTGATTAAGAATTTGTTAGTGAAAGATCATATTTCACTATCTGTACATTTTTAGAAAATATCACTTTCACTTTTCTGTGAGAAGTGAAATATTTTACCAAGTGCATTACATTTCCAATAACTAAGAGAGACTTTTAAGTAAACATATGTGACAATTCTTGGAAGTCAGCTCACACTTCCTAAATGTCAATTAAAGCAAAAACTTCAGCAGGATTTTTTTTTAAGGTTAAAATGGAAAATAAATAGCTGATATTCACAGACTAATTTTTAAACTTTCTCAGCAGCACCACAAAGCATAGCCCCAATTTCAAGCACTTGAAGCAGTCCAACTTCTTTCAGATAATCTGCCACTACTTCACTGACATCCCAACAATCACTCAGAGTAGAAGAGAGTAGATTACCTCAAAAAAGACAGACAAGCCTTTTAAGAACACTGGAGTGGCTTTCAAGAGTACATTTAGCATATATTTACATATTCCACTGTGATGGTTTGCGTGTTACTTGCCCCTCCCTCCCCACTTTGGAAATCACCCAGACTAGACTCAGCCAGCTCTGGAAATTTGAATGAAGCTTATATATACAGCCAGCATAATATACAAGCAGATATTTACAGTATATACAGTTATATACAGAAATATACAAGGTAAGAGGTAATACAGAAACACAACACCCCTCCCAGAAACCTGAGTCTCCAGGACGGGATCCCAAATGCCCTTTCACCTTCTCCCACCCCTCTCAACCTTACCCCAGTCCCAAGGAAGAATGGAGGTTCCTCCAGGGGTTTAGGAAGCAAAGTGGATTAATCAGAGAAACAGCAGAGAGAAAAAAAATGCAACTCTGAGCTCCCCAGCAGAAGAAGCAGTAGTAGTGCCTTATCTATGTTTGGATTCTTGTACATCTCAGCAAGACTATGAGTGAGGTAGACATCACCCTGTTTTTCTTTTCACAGCCTGTGATCTAATCCTTCTCACCAAAACATTCTAGATAGCTTCAAACTAGCACATCCACATATACAATTAACATGCAAAATATTCTATCAAAAATCAAATTAAACTCATCAGAAAAAAATGAAGACTGTTCTTATTAATATACTCAAGATTACCCATTGTTCAGAAGGTTTTTGTAAGTGTAATGGTTAGAAAGCTTACACATCACGTTTTGATATATGAATATATAGTATTGCTATGCAAATGGCCTTTTCAAGGACAATTACATTATTTGTAATCACTAGCAACAGGCCAAGAGGACCACATTATTAAGCAGGGAATGCCTTTTGGAATTTTTCCTTCGATGACTTTGAGGCAATTGCTCTTGCTGCTTCTCCTGTTTGACTACCATCCCTCAGAACTCCAAGAGGCAGTGTGCCTGCCCTTCACAGTATATAATCACACGTGTTATTAGTACAGCACGTTTTTAATACAGAAATGAAGTGTCATATACCATGACTTCGCCAAATACTCTTGCATGGTGTGACACTCTATTAGATTTAGTATCTATGAAGAGATCCCAAGCTGAGGCACCTCCCAAGCTGGATGCGCAAGAAAAGTTAAAAATCATAGCTCTAAAATGAATTGATATGAATAATATGACATCTCTGAGAAGTAGCACACTTAATAAACACGCTGGAAAAAACATTAAATGTAGATGGAAAAGATCTGGAAAACTAACGGCACACACATTTGTCATCCTTAGGGAATATCCACAATCATCCCCAGAATTTTGATTAATAAGAAAAATGAATCTACTTTATACAGATAAACAACTATTATAAATCAAAAGACCTTGCAGTCATGACTCACCTGTTCTCCAAAACCATCAACACACACCTCCTTGCATATTACCAAATAAGTAGTATTATGTATAATAGTGCTGCAGAATTTCACTTTAAAAAAATTAACTAAATAAAGAGGAGAAAAACTACGAAGTCTGGTTATTTCAGTAGGACAGTCCACACAGTTGGTCATGCTTATTCATAGGTGAAAGCACAAGAAAGAAGAACACATTCACGTGTTAAATCAGACCTAAAATTTCGTTTGAAAACCTCTATAAAGTGTGTTTACAGAACATTTTAGGACAAAACAGTAGATTAATATATTCAGTTACCTCTATACTAAAATAACCTCTGTCTACATAGTCACCGAGGAAGAGGTATCTTGTGTTAGCAGGTGATCCTCCCACTTCAAACAGCTTCATTAGATCAAAGAACTGGCCATGAATATCACCACACACTGCAAGCAAAAATTTTGTTCCAATTAATTTTAAAAAGAATCTAACAGAAAAGTTACTAAGATATAGTTAAGTAAACAGCCACAAAAAAACCTCTGAATTAAGAATAAAGGCAGGTATAGAGCAGGAATAACAAATTTATAAAGTCTCCATCTTCCCTTTTCATTAAGATGATGTCCTCACAAGTGTGACACCTGATGATAGCCCTAGGTTATTCTAGCAGGTTGTGGAATATTTTTAAAATACAGTTAATGCACAGGGCACTGAGTTCTAGAAAGTTGTCAGCAGTTGTTTATCTTTGCAAATTCTCCTTGGTATGTGAATTTGAAAATGCCTCCTACTTTGGAACAATTTGCTGTGTCTGGACCGAAAAAAAAAGTTAATGTGCTTTTGTTTCTGAGTCAGACTAACAATCCTTCTAATATCACCATATCTTCTTTTTGCTTAATTAATTTTCTCCTTCAAAGAACCATGTTCACTATTTCAACAGTGGATTTTTTTTTCTGTTTTTAGAATGTAAGACAGGACAAGACCAGTAGTCAGCAACCTAAAGCACAAGTGCAAAGCTAGCATATGGGGAGACTCAGAAGAGTACATGGTAAAACCAGGTCCTCTCACAACTTAATTAAATAAATAAACTAAAAAACTTATGGAAGAGATAACTGTTCTAACTCCTTTTTCCCACAGAAGTTTCCAGCTCAACAGAAGTCAGGAGCTCCCTTTTTACTTCTGTATGAGATACTGCTGATCACAACAGGAATTTGGGAAGCTATGCCTGTTGTTGGTGCAAAATGTTACTGATCAACTGATGAACAGCACTGCCCAATTTCTCAGTTTATCAGTAATTTTTTTTGTTTATTTTTTGTTAAGAAAAAAGTTGCTCTAACTTTGGAAATAAATATCAGATATGGCACATCACACTTTAAAAAGGCTGTTATTCCTCTGGAGCATTGGTTATTGTGACCTACAAAATAGTAAGAGCGAATAAAGCACGTCTTCTTCCATGTAACTTAAGATTTCTACTCAAAAACTTCAAGCACTTCCCTTCTTTTTCAGCTGCCAATATACCAGTAGCTCTAGGTTACTACCTGAATAAGTAGAAATCTACAGATTATGAACACACTGACAATACTGTAGTTTTAAGCTTTTTCTGGAGTTTCAAAAGACTCTGGGTTCAGATACGCAGTGGTTTTCACCATTTCGACCATTACTGCCATTTAGGGAAAAAAAAGTAATTATGCATACTTAATATGTATATACTTAAAATGTTTTAGTTAACTCAATACTAACAAATTAAATAAAGCTGGTGCCCTAAAAGCAGTTTTTCAGACACTAAATTTTATATTAGTTCATATAAAGAAAAACACATTCAAATGAGAGAGAATCTAATTTGAACACAAAAATCAAACCTACTTGCATTATCCTAAGTAACAGATATGAAGCATAAACTATTTTCTATAAATCCAGACTGTTTATAAACAAAAGTATGAAAGCACACCAATTCCATCTTTTACCAGGTCAGACTGAAACAGAACCAGTCGAACCATGAAAATATTTTCCAAACCCCCGTCAGTTTTGTATCAAAGTGGATCAGGGTCCTAGTCTATTAAAGATACTAAAACATTCTCCAGTACTATTACTCTCAAAATAACATGGTTTTACATGCAATAGCCAGTCTCACCTATACAGAAACCATAAAGATGTATTTCTGATCCTGAATTCCATTTCACAGCATTTGCCTCAAACCACAGCAATTAGCTTCTTTTCACATACTTATATTCTAGTATAATTCTGAGTTCTTTTTTCTATTCCAGGAAGATGGTTTATACTCACTCACAACATTGCAGAAATTAGAAATTAGTAATTCACCAGCATTTGACTAGTTTCTATTTTGCTATTTTAATCCCAGTTCCACTATTTTTCTCCAATAGGCTTAATGACTTCATTTTGCAAAATAATGTGCAGCAAATTTTTCCAGACCATTTCAGTACTGTTAAGTAAATACAGTTGTGAGTGATCATTAAAGATTATTGAGAAATTTTATTTAAGCAATCTTTAAGGCAAATTCTACTGCTGAAAAAATCTGGCTTTATCAAATTTATATATGAGTGAAATTAACTATAAATATAACCTGTAATTGGAGCTTCAACTTCTATCATAGTTTTTTCCCTCCGTAATATTGCAGCACCCTCATTGATGATTCTAAGTGCAATTTCTTCATCCACTCGACCTTCTTTTATCAAGTGGTTTTTCAAAATGTCAACCCTTGGTCTTCCATCCGTGTCAAACACTTCCTCAGATGTCAAGCGATGTGTTGGTGGAAAAGGGACAGCTAAAATTTAAGAAAGAGAAACAAGTCACTACACAATGCTATTTTAAAACTGGATTGGATCAGCTATGGAATAGCTGCTTTCCAAAGCAGCAGACTGGTCTCTCTATCAACCAATTTGATGACATCACTAAAAGCTGGATGGAGTAGTGCTATCTGTGTATGTATCTTAAAAAATTAACATGCATAATTCGCAAGCGTGTAGAAATTTTATGATGTAGTCACAGCTGCAATGGACAGGGGAAGGGCAACTGATGTCGTCTACCTAGACCTGAGTAAGGCATTCGACTCTGTCCCACATGACATCCTGGTCACCAAACTGGAAAAGCACAAACTGGATGGGTGGAGCACTCACTGGATAAGGAATTGGCTGGATGGTCGCATGCAGAGAGTGGTGATCAATAGCACAATGTCCACCTGGCGACCGGTGACAAGTGGTGTTCCTCAGGGGTCAGTGCTGGGACCAGTGCTCTTTAACATCTTTATCAGTGATATGGACAGAGGAATTGAGTGCACCCTCAGTAAATTTGCAGATGACACCAAGCTGTGTGGCACAGCTGACTTGCTGGAGGGCAGGGATGCCATCCAGAGGGACCTGGACAGGCTGGAGAGGTGGGCCCAGGCCAACCTCATGACGTTTAACAAGGCCAAGTGTAAGGTCCTGCACCTGGGTCGGTGCAATCCCAGGCACAGATACAGGCTGGGTGATGAATGGCTGGAGAGCAGCCCTGAGGAGAAGGACCTGGGGGTCTGGGTCGACGAGAAGCTCAACATGAGCCGGCAGTGTGCACATGCAGCCCAGACAGCCAACCGAGTGCTGGGCTGCATCAAGAGAAGTGTGGCCAGCAGGGCAAGGGAGGTGATTCTCCCCCTTTACTCTGCTCTCGTCAGACCCCACCTGGAGTACTGTGTGCAGTTCTGGAGCCCCCAATACAAGAAGGACATGGAACTGCTGGAGCGGGTCCAAAGGAGAGCCACGAAGATGATCAGAGGGCTGGAGCACCTCTGCTATGAGGACAGGCTGAGAGAGTTGGGGCTCTTCAGCCTGGAGAGGAGAAGGCTTCGAGGAGACTTTATAGTGGCCTTCCAGTATTTGAAGGGAGCCTACAGGAAAGCTGGGGAGGGACTATTTACACGGTCTAGTAATGTTAGGACGAGGGGGAATGGGTTTAAGCTGGAAGAGGGGAGATTTAGACTGGATGTTAGGAGGAAGTTCTTTACAGTGAGGGTGGTGAGGCACTGGAACGGGTTGCCCAGGGAGGTTGTGGATGCTTCCTCCCTGGAGGTGTTTAAGGTCAGGCTGGATGAGGCCTTGAGCAAGCTGCTCTAGTGGGAGGTGTCCCTGCCTATGGCAGGGGGTTGGAGCTGGATGATCCTTGAGGTCCCTTCCAACCTAAACCATTCTATGATTCTATGATTGTAAAACGGAATTAGAAGGCACAACAACATGTATAGCATTGGGAAGCATCAAAACTACCTTAGCAAAAGGAACATCATCTCTCTCCAATATACGCTCATGCTCTGAAGGATTCAGCAGACACTAGGGATCCAGGAGATGCATTTCATACTCACTCAGACTTACAAAAGGCACTTTAAAATAACTCAGACATGAAACTCTCAAAAAAAACCCCAAACCAACCCCCCGCAAAAGCCCCATATATACCACAAAAAAGCCCCACCAAAACATATTCAGAACTAGCAAGAAAAGGACAAAATACTGTTTAAATGACTAGAAGTAGAATGAGGTACTAGCCAGCACATGGAAAGGAAAAAGAGGAGCCCTCCTACAATCTTTGCGATTTAATAAATTCATAAATTACACTGAAAAGAAGGTAACTCATGGAGTAACACAGCCTTCAGGTGACAGTAAGTATTCCAAGCAACGAAGAGTACCAGCTACAGAAGTTACTCATGGTACTGAGTGGCTCAGCAAAATATGACATATTAAATATCAATAAATGCAAATTAATGAAGCAAATAAATACTAACTTTACATATAAACCCCACAGATTATAGACTATATAAGTTTATAATATATAAATACAAATCACTACTACTATTCAGAACCAAGGTCTTTCTTGTAGTTCTAGGTGTCAAACAAATCAAACAGAAAACTGAATGGTAAAGATTATTAGCAAACAGACAACAAAAGGACATGCAATTATGCCATTGTTAAATCTAACATGCAACTCAGTTTTGCCCACATTATAAAAAAGAACTAATTTTAAAAGGATTCAAGGAACAATAACGGAAATTGAAATGTCAGAATGATTTGTACTATAGGAGTAACTAAGTAGACCAAGATTCTTCAGCCTAAAACCATGAAAGCTGAAGGGGACTCTAACAGTGGTCGATGGCAGCATTAATAGCAAAGGTAAGGAGAGAACTGCGTCCACAACCCCCGAATAGCAAGAAGGGGTAGAATGGACTGCCAGTTTGAAATTCTGTCAAACCACTGACTAAACAGCAGAACAAGTTCATACTACAAGAAAAAAAAAATAATTGCTAGCTTACAACACTGCCATTGTAGGACAAAATTCCTTCATTGAGATAGTCTTTCTTATCTTCCTGTTGCACTGCCAATGAAAAAGATTGAGAGTAAAGGCTGTTCATGTATTAGATACAACCTTAGCAATTACTGGAAGTATCAAAAGCTCTTGGATCCTGGCTCACAAGTCACCAGCAGCCATAAATGATCCATGTCTCAAAGAAGTGGAACAGATAAGAAATCTGAGGACAAAATTAGTCTCAGCAACTGCTCCCCAGGTTGAAGGCCAGCAGCTTACATGAATTCAAACAATGGCAGTACAGTTACTGAATAAATATGAATGTGAGACATGGCAGAAAAGGATATGTCAAAATTGCTACTAACCACTGTACCAGAATATCACCACACTCATGGGGATCAGAGGAAATAAAACTAATCTGAAAAAAAAACCCCACCAACTACCAAAAAAGCACACCACTGCTGAAAGCATGAAATAAATATAGAGCAAATGGATTCAGTTTGTGTCCATTTAAGTGTTAACTCAAATATGTTTAAAATGAAAAAAATGGAGAAACACACACACAGCCTCAAGTTGTGCCGGGGGAAGTATAGGCTGGATGTTAGGAGGAAGTTCTTCACAGAGAGAGTGATTTGCCACTGGAATGGGCTGCCCAGGGAGGTGGTGGCGTCACTGTCCCTGAAGGTGTTCAGGAAAAGACTGGATGAGGCACTTAGTGCCATGGTCTAGTTGACTGGATAGGGCTGGGTGATAGGTTGGACTGGATGATCTTGGAGGTTTCTTTCAACCTAGTTGATTCTATTCTGTTCTAAAGAACTTGCAGCATAAATACACTTCTAGATCAATCATTCATACTTCCTTTTCTTACTTTCTGAAGTTAAACTTCATGTTCAAAAAGTCAGAACTTAAATATTATACCATACACAGACTTCATTTAAATTGAATTCTGGATTACCAGCAACACAATGCCACTCTTCTGTTTTATGCAATAATAAAAATTATCAATAAAGCAGAATGTATGAATCACATGCATATATTCAATGACATTAAATGAGACAAGAATATAAACTGGAGAATTGTCTATTCTTCCTCTTATAAAAGTCTGTGAGTAGGAAAAAGATGAAAAATATGCCTTTACACTACACAGTGTATAATAAATTTGCAAATTTATTTTTGGACATGAAGTATTTTATTAACACAAAATAAATAGTATGCCTTTCCTTTCAGTCTCCTATAGTAACAATTCAAGTTTCATTTGAAAGTGTTAAAATTACATATAGTTCAAGTGTTAATAAACACTTGCACAGCAATAGTTTTAAAACATAATCTGCCTCTAAAGTCTGTTCTTCCAACAAGATAGATTTAATTAATTTTTAGAAGCACTTAACTGTGCCTGTGCGAACATCAAATTTAGTATCCACTGTTACTTCTTTTAACCTGACTTTCCAATTTTCACATTATCTTAATGTTATTTTTGTGTTATCTCAAAGTTTATATCCATCTGTACATAAATTAGTTTTAGGCCATTTCTTCCCCTTTTTTTTAATACATTTTGGGTCCACAGCTGCCTCCATCAATGCAAAGTACAGCTCATCCTTTCACAAGAACTAACAATGTGGATTTCTTCTGCTTTAATTGTTGCAAAAGCATTAAACACCATACCTTGCCAGATCCAGTCAACTCCTTCCAAGACACATTGTTTCATTAATCCTTGTATTATTCCTAGATAATGATCTACTTAAATGAAAGATGACCTTTTTATTTTTTTGACTTTTTTTGATTAGATGCAGGAAATGGTGTGTGAAGGTGACCAGCTGTTCTTCACTCTCTTAAGTGCATATTATTACTGACTTACTATGACCACCAATGGCTGCAGCATTCAGAAAGATGGTGCTGACCTCTTCCTTCAGTTCAGAAATATTTCAAAAGTTCTAAGGTAGATGAAACTTTCTCCTCTTTAATTTTTTATGTTCATGTAATATATTCCAGATGGGATTTGAACAAAAACTAATGCTATCTATTTTAAGAAACTACAGCTTTGAGTCTGTCTAGCAAGCTATGTTTTCTGGGAGGCTAGAAAATCAGGTATTTCTGTTCAGTGTCTGGAAAGAACTGTCTCAAAGTATTTGAATTAATATATTTATGAAGATTCAAATTAAAAACTGAATATACAAGGGTTATCCATAATGTTATTAACTTATGACTGTTAGTATCAGAAGCTGTTAAGTATCTCTATATCTGACTCATGGAAAAGTGAAGTCTTTAAAATAGTTCCTCAGAGTTTAACAAAATCCTTTTCATACAATGAATGTATTTTACTATTGCCCAAGAAGGGTATTTTTTGTTTAGAATAATCTTTAGAGAAGGAAGAATAAAATAACAACACTATAAAAATGGTTTCTTTCTATTTAATTCTTTTTGTCTTAACAATAGTTAACATTGTATTAGAAATCACACTTCTGAAAAATACTACAAATAACATATTTTAATAGGCATGGGATGATAATTTTTGAAGCATGTAGACAATTTCTGCAAACTAATGGGTTTAATTAAACTTTGATGAAGTTTTAGTAGAATGTTATAGCCTAAGGAAAGGGAATTGAGGCATGATGTGGTCTAAGACAGAAATATAATCCATGTTTCAAAAGCTTTGTGCATAACCTGCACTCCCGGGACTGTTACGGAATGGCAATTAAGAGGAATCACCCTAAGGAAATAACATGGTATTGGTCATTAAAGGATTCCCTACCTCCATTTCCAGAGAAGTTAAGCAACAGAAGAGCATTCAGAGATACATCTCTAAAGCAATACATACTGCAGCATAAAATAACAGAGTAAATATTATTAGCAAAAGTATTAAAGATAGTAATAAAAATAGTGCATCATAATTTACAACAACATATGAGATTTTCTGAAACAAACTGCTGCTTACTACCCTAAATGAATCAATTTCACTTTTAAAATATATGTGGATATGCAATTTTAACTATACTAATGCAAAATTTTAAAGAGTAATACTAGGAAAAAAACAGTGAGCAGTGCTTGGGATTCATTAACAAGATGGTTTTGACAGTTTTATTAAAATTTGCCTATGCATTTACAAAGAGGACAAAAGAATAATCACCTTTCCTTTATACTGCAGAAAACAGGTATCAAAAGTAAAACCTCTAAGCCTAATTTTACACTGACTTTCTACAAGCCTCTGGGTACTTAATACCTTATCACAAAGTATGCTACACAGATCCAAAAGTTAGCACCAATCTGAATGGATGAATCCACAGTACATTGCAAAATGGTTCAGAACTACAAAAACTACATTAGTATTCCACTTTACCCAACAGAATAACCCCTGCTGAGAGGTACAATATGGCAACTATACAAACATGCTACATTCAAACCCCAAGGCAGATCTCACATTGCCTAGCAACTGAGTACAACAGTAGCTGCTAATAAAATCTTACACACAGATACTGCAAATTTAAGCCATGCTGATGTATACACCCATTTTAAAAACCCTGGTTAAATCTGGCTAGTATCAGTCACCTCAATGGAACAAGTTCATGAAACTAGATGAGATCAAAGGCTTCTAAACTAATGGTAGGAAAAAGTACTGGAGATCAACAGTACACCAGGTGGGAGTTGGTCTCTTCTCCCAGGAAACCAGCAACAGAACAAGGGACACAGTCTCAAGTTGCACCAGGGGAGGTACAGGCTGGATGTACAAGAATGTTCTTCCCAGAAAGAGCGACCTGCCATTGGAATGGGCTGCTCAAGGAGGTGATGGAGTTGCCATCCCTGGAGGTGTTCAAGAAAAGACTGGATGAGGCACTTAATGACACGGTCTAGTTGACTGGACAGGGTTGGGTGACATGTTGGACTGGATGATCTTGGAGGTCTCTTTCAACCGGGGTGATTCTATGATTCTACGGTATTGTACTTTCAGAAGCAAAGTATTTTCTGCTTTTAAGACCTTTAAACTTACATAATTATTCCTCCTCCTTCAGTGACAGAAAATTAGCTATATTTCCTCTATAATCAGGTACCTATGCCATTTCCTATGAACTCAGCTTTGGCTGTAAAACCATGTTCCATGTCTCAGATTTCATTTTCTGTTTGTAGTGTGGGTTTGAGATCCCAGTCCCAGTCCACACTGATAAGGTTACTAAACACATCATATTTGTGTAGAATTTCTTGCTTTGGTGGCAGGTATACATGAAAGAGCATATAACGTTTGTTTCCGCTAAGTGATATCACTACAACCATGGTGTTCTGTGACAGGTAAGCCAACATCCTTCACTTTGTCAGCAAGTTTATTACCATGCTACCATAGTTGTCTGTGGTTTTGTGGGCTTTTGACTTTGTAAAGGCATTGCTGTCAAAGTATTGTCACTCAATCACCAAGCCTGACTAACATCATGCACATCTTTCAGCCTGTCCCTGAAAAGAAAGTGATGTTAACACCCATGTCTGCTGAGGACAAAATTTACCCAGCTATCCATCAGCATTTGACAAAAGACATTTAAAAAGAACTCACATAAAGACATTACAGATGGTCTGTGAACCAGCAACCCTGAAAATATCAGTTTAAGCACAAATACACAACAGCATCCACGTGAACGAAAAAGCTAACTAGAACCAAGTTGCCAGAAGACAGGAGTCACACTACTCATCCCAAACAAGAAAGTGCAGATTCAGAGAAATCAGTTTCTTGCACATTATGGTATTTTTCCTAAATACCACAAAAGCTGTTCATTTATACAAGCTTCTTTGAATGCATACCACCTGCTATATTAACAAACATTCCGGAAGCAAGGAAAAAAGACCCCATAAATCCTGAAACCCTACAAAAGCACTACAGGCACTATTTATTTCATCCTTTCTTAGCACATCTTTTCCATCTGAGTTTCGTAAAATTTTAAATCTCAAATGAAACTGTCAATATACACAGTATGCCCTTTCATATTAACTTTTTATATTATCTCTTAATTTTTTATTAACTTGGTTGATGATTTTGGAAGGTTCTCTCAGGAAAGAAAATTCCAATTACTTATTTGAGAAGTATTTAAAGGTACTCCTCCCATTAAAACAGACATAGTGTGTTAAACTAAAAGATTATTCAGTGCTTAAATGTGTTTCTAAGCAATTATGCATTTATAGGTCTTTCTCTCCTAATGCTCTTTCCAAACAATATTTTTAGAATTTCCTCTAGCATTTTGTCCTGACCATCACATTTATAATCACTGAGAATTACTTTTCATTACTTTGTCCAGATTCTGAATGGATGCTTTTATAGGTTTTGCCTCCACTGCACCTTTTTATTATGAATTCAACCATTCTAATTTAAAATTTTAATTGTATGAAAAAATACTTCACCTTTCTTTCATATGAATTTCTGCAAAATTCTGTTTAGTATTGCATTTCTCCCTTTCACAGGAAGACAAGAATTATAGTTGTTTCCTATTGAACTTTTTCATTAAATACCATTCATGATGTAAGCTTTATCTAATTCTATCCCCTACTCTGCTGCCCCTTTTCCAAGTCACAGATTTCTCATCTTCATTGTTCCACCTTCCATGAAAGCCACTCTATGCCTCTGCATATATATATATATATATATATCTTTATATAAAGAAGAAAACCAGGAAGAGAGACTAAAATTACATGCTGCTGCTCAAGATGCACATATAACACAAGACACACACAAAGGCATGACATCAGCTGCAAATTCCGAAAAAAAAAGTCAATCAGCTTATTGTGACAAGGTCCTGTGAATTGTTTCCCACAGCCCAGTGCACAAAGGACAATGCCGAGGAGGACAAAGTACTTCCAAGTACAACTTTGTGATATAGCTAGTTACCAACAGGTGGGTCATAGAAAAGCCATGGTACTTTGCCGTTAAAGTGAAACCAACAAAAGCTCATCCTTGCTGTGTCCAGGACCACTCCATCAAACTGAGCTTACAAGCACTTCTTCCTCCCTATCACTGAAAACACTGTACTGCATCCTAGTGAAACAACTGCTTCAGTAGAAAAGATGGCATCTGAAATAGAGCAGTTATTTTTCCCCTCTTCCAGGAACACAGACAGAAAAAAAATAAAGCTAAAATAAAAGCAAGAGATGCAACAATGCAAATATCAGCAAGCATTAAGTCCTGAATTCACACTTCCTCCCAAAAAGGCCTAGTATATGCCGAGCATGAATGCTCAAATATGGACCAATACAGAGATACGAAAGATAATATTACCACATTTTTTTCCTGTGGCTGTTCTTCCAGGACCAGAAAAAATAGAAATTAAATGTTTCAGGAGAGGCAGAGGTAAGACTGATTTTTCTTGGGAAGAGACCTTGCAAACAAAAATGGTAAAATTTTCAGAACTCTTTCACAATTTCTATTCCTACAGTGGATCACATTAAAGAAAACAAACACGAAAAATTGTTGCCTTAAAAATAATCCCCAAACCTTATTCGAGTAAATAAGACCACTAATAATTATCAGTAAGTGGATACTAATGAAAAAAAAAAAAGAGGCAATTTCTGCAATTATTAATAAGAATTACAGAAGTTAAAAGTATAAAGATATTATGCAACCATTTGAACCGTTGTTTTAACATTTTCACCAGCACAGCTGATCCACATACTTTCAGTATTAAAAAAAAAAAAAATCATACTTCTGGGCTCCCTAGCATGCAGCGGTGCCTTGACAGAAGCAGAGGGCCTACCTTATAGAGTATTGCCTTAGCTGTCATCAGTTAATCATACAACAGTTAAAAGAGTATGGCAAACATTTCTTGGTATGTAAGAGGCAACACATCTGTCTGTTAACAGAGATGTGACATAGCTGTCACGTTCAAATGTGGTTTCAACACATGTATTTATGTTGCATCTACACTCCTACTTTTCACTGACATAACCTTCAGTCCTGCAGCTCTGAGGTCACTACATTAAAAAAAATAAAATTCCAACTGCACTGTACCTAACGGTGGAGGGGCAAAACAAATCACCCTGTCCTTCTCATAAAGAACACAGACATCTTGGCAAAGCTGTCCGGGTCTTCTGCAGAAATCAGTGATTCAGCATGGCATGTATGAACAAGACAGGTCAACAGAAAAAAATCAGAAAAATGCTGTTACATGAACATTTAACTGGCTGCAATTATGTCAGATGAAGCTACTAAAGCCTGATTCCTTTTACTTTTGTACTCTACATGCCCAGGCTCAAAGAAATACTGTAACTGCACACTGTACTCCTATTTGAATGAAGTCTTAACCATAATTTCGTATCGCCAGATGCACAGGTCATGTTTAACAAGGTAATTTAGTATGTGCAGCAGCAGGCTTTCCAGTGCACTGTAAAGTATCTAATAACTATTAAGTCATTTGCTCTGTCTGAAGAACTCAGCTTGTTACAATAAACTGTGGTAAAGGTCCATAAAGTCAGAAAGTCTAAACATTATATGAAAGTAATGCTAATGAGTACAAGTTTCCAATAGACAAGTTTTAACATTTTCTGTTGTCAGTCTTGCAATTTGTTAAAAAACATCAACAGGCTAAGCAATCCAAAATGAGTAATAACTTGCCGTGAGCAAAGCTTTCCAGCTTACTGGAAAACATGCTGATTCCCAAAACATACCGTGGGATCCCAAGGCTTTAATTAAGACCTGCTGCAGGCAAAGACATCCTTTTCATTTCTCAAGACCTTCTGTTACATAAAATACTAAATGAAAGAACTCAGTCACACTCTGTGTACCTAGGAATATCAGTCATAAAAAGCAGACTGCACTGTGTACAACCATGAATTCCAACAGCCCAGAACTGTTATCACAAATATCCACATCATCATTACAAAATACAGTTCAATAACAAAACCTATGAGATCAAAATAAAATTATCAGTAATTTGAATAAACAAAAACTAGAAATTATTTGAAGTGTTACCTATGCTATCTTCTTGACTGACAATTTAGATCCAATAAATATATTTTAGGATACTTCAGTTGTGAAGGATTATTCTCCCCATAAACACTAAACTGACACACTTGATGCGATCCAGAACAAGCATTATGGTCACTAGATCACCTCAGTTTCACACAGATTTATCTATTTTAAAACGTTGTGCTTTTTCTTCTGAGAAGTACAACATTCGACTGTTAAAGGCTTCCCATGAGGCAGTGCTACCAAGAAAGGCCACGAAGAAATAGATCAAGGTGAATTTTTTTCCATCAGAAGTGGGAATCTGAGACCAGCAGCCAATAGGAAGGGCGGTAGCACCCTCCCACTCCTTCCTCGGCGCTGTCAGCTTCTGCAATTACAAGGATCTCCTCTACGCAGACAGGAAAGCCCCTGCAGAGGAGGTGGCTTGAAAGGGCCAAACCCCGAGCGGGGAAGCCGGTGGCCCCCATCTAGCAGAGCGCACGTACCCTCACGCCAACAACGCCCAAGCAAAGCATCTGGGAGGGATGCGCCAGGGCTGCAGGCCTCGGGTACCACTACCACCCACGGCACACTGAGCCAGCCCTAGGGGCAGCTCCAGGAGATGGCCTGCCGCTGGGCTCACGGCAGGCAGGGCCAGTCCTACTGCCTTCCGGGGCAGCCTCCTCACCCAGCTCGGCTTCCCCCCTACAAACCGAGCCGACCCCGACTATTTCCACGCCCATGCGGACACCCCACTCCTCCGCACGAGGCCGGGCACCATCCTGCGGGCACGCCGCTCCCAGCTCAGCTGTGGGCAGCTTGCACGGCGAGCTCACACGAAGGTACTCATACCCACGGGCGGGCCGCTTCTCCGAGCCTCGGCGCCCTCGGCCACTCGGGCGGCCGCCGCCCTGGGCAGCCATGTTCTCCGCACCCCCCGCTGGGCTCGGGCCCCGCGGGCGCTAGGCCGCCAGTCAGACAGACGCTCACCCTTGACAGCACGCTCGCTGGTGGCGTGGGATGACAGCAGCAGCACCTTACTCCCCTCCTTGGCGGACATCGCTAGGTGCTGCCGAGCTCCGGCGGTGGTTGCTGGGCGCGGGGGCGCCTTCCTCCGCCTCCTCCGCCGGTGGGCTGGCGGAGAGAGGGGCACGCGGTGGCCAGCGAAGAGGCGGGGCGACGGCGGCTAAAGGCCCCGGGCGGCGACGGCGGCCCAGCGGAACATGGCGGCAGGCGCGGCTCCCAGCTCCTCGCGCAGCGAAGGGACAGTCCGCCTCGGGCCCGGCATGCACCGCGCCGCCACCCCACGAGGGAACTGCGGGAGCGTGGCGAAACTCCTGGCTCCGCCGCGCCGCCAGCGCGGCCGTTAGGGAGCGTGGCGAAACTCCACTCTCCCCGGGGCGGCGCCTCCGCGGCGGGATGCGGAGGGGGGCGGAGGCTGCGGCCCAGAGCCTCCAGGCACTCTCCCCCGCGGCCGGCAGACGCGGATGAGGAACTGGGAGCTCCCCGCCACGACGCGCCCGCGCCCGCGCCCCCGCCCCCGCCCCCGAGACAGACGGGCGTCAACACGAGACTAGTGGGTGGCAGGGAAGAGGGGCGGTGCAGCGGCCCGGTCCGGCCCCCGGCGGGCCCTCAGAGGGCGAGGGCCGGCAACCACCTTGGAGAGCTCCCCGGGGCCTCCCTTACCCAATCCACCCCGCTCCTTCACCCCTGTCAGGGCAACTAGCACGGCTAGGGGAACCATTTTGTCAGGAGGTTAGCCTGAGGCTAGCGGAGGGATCGCTTTCCTCAGCCAGGGTTAAAGGAGGACCGCAGTCCTCCCGGGACACCACTCTAGAACGAAGGGCAGCATCTGGGTCTTAAGGGGGCTGCCTCCTGCCTACAGCATCGTTAGAAGAGAGGCCCCTGCCTCACCCCATACACGAGGCCTTAAGCTGTGGGGCCAAGCTAGGATGAGAGAGGGAAGAGTAGGAAAAAGAAGGTCCACTGACAAAAATCGTAGGTATAGTTTACTGCAAGGTCTCACCACCAGATAATTTGGCCAAACATGTCTGCTTCACCCTTAGAGCTTGACAACAGAGGCAGCCAAGAGTGTTGAATAGGCCTGGCTCCAGCATCCCTCAAAGCTGCTTGGGGAGGTAACTGCACTGTGCCACGTGTCTGACCTTTGCAAATGCAGCAGGTCACAACTCTTGGCCATATCACAAATACTACTTTTTTTATAATACTTTTTTCTTTAGTTGAGGTCCAACTATATGCCAAGCATAAGACAAGACTTCAGAGAAAGGTTGGTACACCTGTACTAAGCCTAAGGCATTCCTTATGACTAGTCCATATTAAATTAACTTTGCTGATGAAACAAACAGATGAAGCAGCTCCTGCTCTCCTTTGTACCAGCTATTAATTTCACCCTCTTTCTTCCGATACAGTGTATACCAGTGCAGGTTTGGCTGTCAGCTCTAGCAAACATCTAAACATACACATATACTGTATTTGATTAAATATGGCTTTATCTAAAGAATTGCTGCTCTACATCTCAGCTACTAATACAGCTCCTGTGCATATTTGTACTGCACTGTGCAAACTATTTCACATAATAAATTGGGAATTTATGGAAGAAAAGACATTCTGATGCAATGGCTTCCAGCAAAGTCTTTTTTCTTGTGCCACTCAGGTCCAAAGGAAAAGGATGACACCTGAGGTGAGTTCCTGACATTTTAAGCATTAAAATTGATGGGTTAAACAAGAGCTTGGGTTGACCAATTTTTTTTAATCACACAGCCAAGCCAGCCCAAGCAAGGAAAATGAACTAAACACTGTAAAGACATTCAGTGAAGGAACTGAAAATTTCAAGGGAATCTGAATTATAAATCCATGAACTATTTATTAATGACACTTGTAAAACTCTGCTGCCATGGAAAAAGAGAATTCTATTAATTCCACATCCAGGAGCAAAATGTGTGCATGTACACAAAAAGACCTGGGATACATTAGACTATCATGGAAGAAATCCTGGATTACTGTTCTTTTAATGTAATTGCTATGCTTTCAGTAGCAGGAATTACTACTTGATGCTACATTGTTCTGCAAATGTCAGTCCTCAAGTAAATGTTGCTTCTGATGACTTAGTATTAGCTTAATGGAGATCTGCTGGAATAAGAAACTGGGGGATTTAATTCAGTTTCTTATGCAGAATTGAGAGGCTTGGTAATAAATGCATTTTGAATGTCTGATGAGATGAAATAGAGAGATTCTTGTATTATACAAAAATTAATTTGTTCACACATTTACAAACACAGTGAGCTTGAGACCTTTGCCTCACCTGAGTTGCAGTTGCAAGAGATGGCTCCTCCTTCTTTCAACTGCTCAATTCACTCATGAGTCTGCAGCTGACATATGTCTTGTCTACTGGGATATGAAGTAAACGGGGCTGACAGAGTCATAAATCTGGTTGAAGAAAAGGCATAGCATGATTTTATTTTGTTATGATGCTCCGCCACAAGACACTGGCTTCTCTGCAGCGTATCTAGGGCCCTGCATGCTGAAACACTTCCAAGTCACATCCAGACATGCTGAAGAAAAGGCTCATACAGATGAAATCTCACTAGGGTCCACCCCTGCCTCCCAATACACCGAGTTGATGTGATAAATGTTGTTATGTCTCCCTACAAACCACATTTCCTTACAACATTAAAAATAATAAATTAAAAGAGCAGCTAGCAGCAGAGTTACCTTGAGGTTTTAATGTCATTTCCCCAACAAATTCTATCTTGCCTCATTAAAGCAAAGACCATTTGCCTTCCTCATTAGGACAATACCAAAACCTTCACTAGGGATAAAGAGAATTATAGAACTCTACCCTTGGAATCAAACAATTTCTACTAGCACCACAAGAACTGTTATGATTGTAAAAAGTCAGGAACACAATTACAAACAGAAATATGGCCTTGCAGCTATAAGTCACTGTTCTTTTATAATCCTGGCAGTTTCCTACAAATGCCTGATGAATGGAAGTATTTCTGAAAAGAAGAGTTGCATTCCTATTCAGCTTTGCCACCAAGTGGCCATTCCATACATTTTAATATCCAATTAAAGAAAAACCACCACCAACAACAATAAAACAAAATAACAAACAAAAAATGACCAAAAACCAAGAAGCCCCACAAAAAAAACCCTCAAGCACTTGATTCCTATTTGTGACTGGGTATTCTAAACCATTAGCTAAGTGCTAGCACTGGACTGCTTTCTGAACAACTACTTTTGTATTGGAGAAACAGTTCAGCAAGAGAAGCACATGGAATAACCAAGATAATCCACCTTATTCTGTGAAATGGGGAATGGGGCCATTTGGGATGCATTTGGTCTTACTCCTGCTCCATCTCAAAGCAGCATACACTGAAGCTGCATGCAAAAGATGTTCTAACAAAAAGGTGTTACGTTAAAACCTACAGTTTTCTGACATCTTCTCCAAGTACTGCAAGATGTAACAACTGTGTTTTAGTAAATTGTCATCTCAGACAACAATTACTACTTACTGAAGTTCAGATAGAAGACAAAAATGGCTATGTGAAATTCTGTAACCATCTCATGCAGGAGGGTCAAATGATCAGAACAGTCCCTTCTGACTCTCACAGCAACACTTCTTTAAAACTGGCACAATGCAATGTCCCAGAATCATCTAATTACCCAGCAAGAACTTCTTGAAAATTCTAAGAAAGAAATTGAATCACAGGAGAGAGTGATATATTCCAGATCCCAAGAGAAAGATGCATAGAGCAAATCTCACCAAGCTAAACCAGGTCTGAGGGGGGAAGATGTGCTATAAGCAGAAGAGCAAGATGAGGAAGACAAAACTTGTAAGAGGTTATTCCATTTCATTGAGTCTTACTAGTGACTGCTTAAAACTGTCCTTTCTGAAATCATACTGCAGTTGGTATAAACTGTAAGACTGCCTCAGAACAAGCCACATTTTATTTTGAATAAAATTTGACATTTCTAAACTGAATTTTAGTAAGAACATTTGAAAGCTTTCTTTTAAGAAGACATGAGATTTCTTTGCTGTCCCAAGACAGTATTCTTTAAGGCAAACCTTTTAATGTGTAACACAAGGGCATTGTTCAGAAAGGTTGAAAGCCTAGCCTTCAGCCATTTTCTCCAGCATCATAAAATAATTTCCACTGCAATAATCTAGCTGCTGATGTCATCCAGTACAAAGATGTACTGACAAAAAAAAACCCAAGCAAAAACACAAAACCAAATTATGAGATATTTTCAGGCACAAGCTACTTTAAAGTCTATACTGTTACACTCCCTTCCTGCACACATTTCCTTCATTCCCCAATAAGCTCTAAGCAGAGTCTGCTGAAGTGCAGACTACATTTAAAAAGCTAGTCAAGGCTGCAATTATTGCTTGCACTGTATCACCAGAGTGAAAACCGCCTAAGGCAACCCAGCCTGTGCCACTTAGCCCGACTCTAGAATTTTAGGTGGTATTTTCCATACCAAAATCTATCAGATATGTATCTAATTTTGATCTCACCCCTCTGGAGTGATGATACCTCAAACTCTTCCTTAGGATCCTCAAAACATCTCTCACTTGCTCTGCTTAAAACATTTCTTCCCCCGCCCTTATTATCTAGTTCAAACTTTTCCTTCCTTAGCCTGAAGCAACTGCTCTTTCTCCTACCATCTGAGACCAAGCAATTCCCTCTCTTCATTTATCTTACTACCTTGATGATATTAATAGATTATGATCCAGTCACCTCTACTCTAAAAATTGAGTTCACTGCTTTTTTCTGCCCTCCTTTGTGTTCTCCCTAGTTTTCTCAGAGCCTCCATGAGCAAGAGACCTAACTGACAAAGTATTCCAGGTAAGCAGGTCTGTGTGTAGGACCTTATTTAAAAATACCAGTCTTACCGCTCTATAACAGAAAGAATTTATTTTCTGGTCTGTACTATTCAGCTCTTCATATGAGTTACATCCTTGTGTTCAATTCTGTAGATTATAGTAAAGAAAAAAAAAAAAATCAGTTGAGACTCCCACACACATACTTTATCTATTCAGATAAGTAAGGTGTCATAAACACTGGACTGTTACATCTGTTACATTAAATAGCTTCTTTGAAATCTCTAACAGCAGTAAACCAAAACCAGTCTACAGCACTGAAACTGTTTTTGAACCTAATTTTTTTTCATCGACCTGGAGAAACTAATTGAACTATGAGTGAACAGAAAAATTATTTCATCCAATTAGAAACAATTAATACATAGGTCATGAACAAGTGTTATTTATTCTTAAATGTACTTAATAATCCATGCCTGATCTCTAAAAACTTGTAGCTGGCTTAATGGTAGTATAATATAATCAAATGGAAGTTAACATCTGAAAAAAATATTGTCTAAATCTTTACAGAAAAGATGAAGTTTAGTAAGCTGGATTTGGACTATAGGAATTTAAAAGCATATAGTTTTCAAGCAACAAAACTTGTACCTTCATAGCAAACACAATCCAGAGGTTTGTAAGTTATGATGGTAGGCTATACAATTATATTTTTAATACACACCTCTGCATATTTATATTTCTCACAACCAACACCTTGTCAGATATTCATCAGTTAAATTAGCCTTATGTGCAGCACTGCAGCCAAGTAATTCAAGGTTAGTAGGTCAAGATTTGTAAATCAAAACAAATTATTTGTGTTCAGCTGCCATTTACTCTTGGCATAGATATTACACATTAACATGTTCATGCTTTAATGTGCTTTAAGCTATTTCAGATAATCTTGAATAGTTTTTCTGTTGTAATTAGAAAAAGCTGGCATTTTCTCAACTGACAGTCACATAACCATTAACTGGTACACATTTGAAGTAAAAAACCCGGAATGACAGATAACCCTAGACTGCCATCAAAATCACTTTGTCTAAGTAGTACCAATGTTAAAACTAAAATGTAACTATATGAAATTACTCTTAGATTAGTTAAGTACAGCTTGTTTTATGCATTCATATCTGTAATTATTTTGATTAGTGATATATGCACAAACTTCTTACAGCTTTGACTCACTGGTGAATCATCTGGAATGAGATCACTCCAAACTCAAGAGAATCCTTCAACAAACCTAATTTACAAATACACACTTGATCATCTTATTCATGAGTATATTCAGTGCTTGCTTACTCGAGAATAATTACTAAATCAATTCTATTGATACTAATAAGGGAGTTTAGTTTCTTCAGCTGAACTTGCCCATTTGCATCTGCTTCAACAAATACGCTAGCAAAGACGTGCAGTCTTCTAAAGTGACTGAATAGCTGGTCTTAGTATCTTTATTAATCAAGCAGCAATCCTAAAAATATTTCCAAGTTACTTTTTGTTTTAAAGGATTAAAAAAAAATCTTCAGTGAACTCTAAGAAAGATGCAGATAAAAAAAAATTTCAGTGCTGGCACAAGAGGATAAAAAAAATCTTTTAAAAAAACTTGTCTGAAACTTCAAAGGTAACTGCATCAGTGACAGGCAAGAATGGTGGAAGAACTACCACAAAAGGGGTGTTACAGGTGTCTATCTAGGCTTAATAAAAGTTCGGGTCTATGTAGTGATAAAATGCTAGGACCAGCAAGCATGGGCAGATTAAAGTCTCATACTTTTGCTTTTTTGCTACATGTAGGAATAAACAGGAGACAGCACAGTGAAAGGAAACTCCAGAACACGTCTAAGTTGTGAGGCATTTGTAAAACCCAAGCACATTTTTATCTTTGCCCCAGGTAGCTCAAACACTGATTTAACCTGTGCTGTTTGTCCAGTGCCTATTCATACATCCAGCATCAGTATGCATGCTTTTGCAGTTTCATTTACCACAGCATGAACATTTTTAAAGACTCTCATTAAGAACGTTGTCTATTCTCCATATTAATCTCCCCTTCTCAAAAGCTTCAGTGGCAGGCTAGTGCTAAAGGCCCTCTCTGCACAGGAATCTACCCATTAAAAGGGAACAACCAAACAAAAAAACAAAACAAAACAAAACAAAACAAAAAAACAGATGGAGCAGTTGGTGCATATTCTTTGGGAAGATTGGCACATTTTAGTGAAGAAATGTAAAGCACACTTTCTTTCAATTTGTCTTCATCTATCTCTCTGTTCCTTCCTACTCCACCCTCTCACGCTCTTGTCTTTTGCTTCTCTTCTCCCCACATCCCTACCCTGGCCCTCTCTGCACATTACACGAGATGCAAAATCTGCATGGCTGCCAATTACCTGGAATCCTGCCCACATTGTATACCTCTTATCCCAAACACTATGGGTCAGCTAACTTCAGCAATGTTAGCAATCATGGGAAATACCAGCAAGAGTTCCTTCCCTCTTCACAAATACCCCCCATTTTAATGTGGGTGCAGCAGCCTTTGTTTGGTGAAGACCAGGCACTTACCTTGCACTTTTGTAGCTGACTTCTCTAAAGCAGAGTGTGCTTTAGTTAACTTGGTACACTCCAGCAACTAACTGCTGCATTTGAAGACATCTGCTGCTCAACAGACCCGAGTTCCACGAACAGCATGCACAAACAATATGTTGTCTTCAAGAGAAGGAACCACGTGTTGCCATATACAGAGGCATTTACACAAATTTTCTGCAGCTAGAACATCAACTTACTCTTCATTATTATTGCCCTTTTTTTTTTTTTCTTTTCTGGGTATAAGCACATTACAAACAATGGCAGATCCTACAAATAAAGGGAACAGGAATATTTTTTTGTTGTTGAGAACTAAAATTAAATTATTTTTTAAAGTAAATTTGAGTGTGCATTGGTTCATTTTACTCAATCCCATCTATTAACCTACCAGTGACAGATATTTTAGGAAGAAAGCCCTGGCTGTGTTAATTCAAAGCCTGCAAAGTTTAGAAAATCTAAGAACGGAATAGAAAGAATCATAAAATGTTTTGGGCTAAAACAGTCCTCTAAAAGTCATCTAGTCCAACCTCCCTGCAGAGAGCAGGGAAGTTCTCTGCTCTATCAGGTTGCTCAGAGCCTTGTCAAGCCTGACCTTGTGTATCTCCAGGGATAGGGCGCCTTTAACCTCCCTGGGCTACTTGTCCCAGTGTTCCACCACCCTCATGGTAAAGAGCTTGTTCCAAACATTTAATCTAAATCTACTCCTAATTGCTGGTCACCATATGTAACACAGCTTCAGGAAAAAAGAACAACCCTGTATGCCAATCTCTGCTGCTCTGCTGAACAGCCACAGGAATGGTTTGGCCCCAAAGGTTGAGCTTGGAGGGTGGTCTCTGGGATGTGAAGAAAGACTGTTCCAAAACATCTGTTGAATTCCTCGTGGAATCTCCCTCCTAAACTTCCGTACAGGCAACAGTGATTTAATAAGCTATTGAAGTAACATATATATGTTTTTTTCTAGGGTTTTAATAGTCAATAAATAGCACTGAAGAGACTTATGAGTTAGCAGTTAGTCAAAGAACTGGTTACTTGCCAACCTCACTTAAAAGTTGCAGGCATAAGCTACAGATGAAGTAAAAGTATTTTTCCATCTTCACTTTTTCTCCCATGTTAGATATGTTGCTGAATCTACTTCAGTTTATTTCTATTCTACTATTCAAACACACTGCTTGGTAGGGAGATACTTCAGAGTTTATATCCCAACTCTTACTTTCCAAGCTTCTGGTTTAGTTAATTTCACAGTAACTAACTGATATACATAGGACATTCACAAAAGAGTTTTGAAAACTGGTAGTTAGAATGATGACATAATAAAAGCAACAGTTCCCTTGAAAAGAAAAATTTGGTATCAGTGATGATTAAAATAAGTTTCATCAACTCAGGATTATTCTGCAGAGTTTTATGGACTTGTACTTACTTCACCCCTTCCTGGTAATGTGGATTTAAAGGAGTAAAAAAAAAAAAAAATCTAAACATGCACATTTTCTTTACTTGCACATGTTTTAATACTTCATATTAATTCTTAAAGAAATGACTTTGTCCTCTATTTTGGCAGATAAAGTTTTTAGATAACTGAGTTCAAGACTATTCAAGCATCACTCTGCAACTTCAATTTTTTAAAGCTGCAGCCAGGCAGAGTATCAAATACTTATCCATGTCCTCATTTGCATCTTGGGGCTACTGTAACTTTCTCCAACTGCTGAAGGTAACCAAAAGCTCAAAACCAACAGGGGCTACTTCTACTCAAGACTTCCTTTACTCCAATGGTGTTGTTCTACTGACAAAAGAGAGAGAACTGCAACAGGAAATTTTATGTCAAATTATCCATCTCTGCATTGCAGAGACTTTCTCAAATTGTAATTTCTGTATCTAGAAACTTCACTATGGTGGGCCCATGGGCAGCCCGAGAAATTAACAGTTCTGTATCTGTTGGGAAACCTTAAAACCATTATGTGGAAAAAAAAAAACCAACAGACGACCTTTTTTTGGGAATGTAGGGGTGGAAGAAGAGAGTTTTCTGCTGGTAACCACTGTTAGTGGGAGCAGTTAAGTAGTACAAAGTAGTGTGCAACATAATCCCAAATGTCAAACACAATTTAGTGTGATGTAAATTACATGAGATAGTTACAGTAACAGGTAAAATAGCAATTACTAAAAAATAAACTGAGAAATGACATTTATTAAAATGACCGAGACTCAATCTCAGACTGAACAGCAAAACCTGATGGAATCCATCAAACACTGAGGTGCAAAACATGAAATGAAAACGAAGATCGTCATCTAAAGCACGAGTGGGTTACCAAGAAGTACCAGGCACTAGAGGGCAGTGCAGACTTTCCACTGGTTAGAACCACCACATATGCACACTCAATATTGAGCATGTAACCGAACCCTTCACATTACAACTCGTAACCACCATACCTGCACGTATATGCAAAAGGAGTGCAACTCTCAATAAAACAACAATTCTCACTACACCAACCATTTCTTGTGACTTTTTTTGGTAAAGAGTCCTATATGCATGCACTATGATCTTACACATATTTTGCAATTTTTCCTCCAACAAAGAGGTCTCAGAATACTTCAAAGGACATTATTAATTAGTGTCCACTAGGAGGGGAAAGTTAAGCACAGAGTGGTGATGTAATGCATCAAATCCAGAGTCTAAGTTAGACGTCCCCTCCAACATAACTAAATACATAAACTTTATACATAAATACATAAACTAAATTACATAAATTTTGTTAATGAACCAGAATAAATGAGTTGCTCATTTTTGTTAGCATGTAAGGAAATAAATTAGCTGATGAGTAAAGCCAAACAGCAAAGAAAGCTCATACACAGGCAGTAAATATAACTATTTTCGTAGATTTATTTGAAAAATACTTACAAAAGCAAGTATGTTTCACACTAAAATAGTTAAAACTTATTTTGTGTTTACATTGGTGTAATTAAGCGTGCGGCATTAACAGTCTTTTGTGTTTGAAGCATTGTTAAAGAAATTCTGGTTTATTGATGAACAATGTCTCCCTGCCACTTCCTCAGCAGTAACTATAGCTGTGATCTCTGCCTGAGATCTCAGCATACCAAAACTGGGTTTGCTTTATTAACTGCCACCCTGCCAAGTGCAGATTTACTGGAATCTGGAAGGTGGGTGAGTCTTTTCTCCAGGAATGAATGAGAGTAGAAGGGAAGGAAAACAAAGAGATTGATTTTTTTTATGTGAAGAATTTACCAAAGCTACATTTAATGAAAAAGAGTCCTTAAAAATGTCCTTCTGTTAGTGGCCATTTTCTTTCAAAAGATACACATACTTGTGAACTTACCCGTAAACCAATGCCCCTGAAGCTTATCATTCACATAGCACTTCTTTGCTAGGACAGGCCAAGACTAGAATAGCCAAACAGCAGTTCAGTAGTGTCAGAAATGAAATACAGTGCAATTAGTTTCCACATACTGTGTAGCTACATTTTAAGAGAAAACTGGCACAGATAATAATTGAAAGAGTTTTCTGTCTCCATGTAACCCATGCTTTAGGCAACAGTTGTAGTCTGTTCACAGAGTGGTTTATTAGGACACATGGAGTGGACAGGATCTCACCAGCCATTATTTTGCATGGTGCCAGTAGCTGCTGCTGCTCGAGCCAGTATATTTCTGTGTGCCTCTGAAGTAGAAGAAAATGTCCCATCCATCCCATGCAGTGGCAGTATTCGCCTTCTGCCAGGCTGAGGGGTGTAACTGTTCTGTCGCCAGTCTTCTTCTGGGGGCATATCAACTCTCCTGGGACCCGGAGCCTTAACACAAGAGGGAGGAACGGGACAACCCTGAGAGGCATCCCAAGAAGGCTCATGTGTTACTCTTAAAGTGCTGTAGTCTGTACTGGCTGGTAGCCTGCAACCAATGGTAGAAGATTCATGCAGCTGATGTGAAGGCTGCTGAAGGAAGCCTTCCTGTAAACTCTTGCCTAGCTGGCCAGCATGTTTCCCCCAGAGCATCATTGGTTTATCTGGTAACGTGGCTGTCTGCCTGGCGGAGCAGCTTGTGTTCAGCCAATGGCCAAAGACACTTGATGTTGCACCTCCTAAATGTGGATTAACAAGAAGCTTTTGCCCCTGGGAGATGCTGCCTTTGGGTGCAGAAGGGAGAATCCCATAGTTCAGTGCCACACCTGGGTAGTCTTCACCTTGGAAAGCTTCACCCCTGTCAGGCACAACCAAAAGTTTCTGGGTGATGTTCTTCTGATCTCCTGGAGGAAAAGAAAAAGTGTGCTTAGTTATACTTTTTGGTTTATCCTCTCAGAACTTCCAACTGTGGCCAAAAGGTGACAGAAGTAAACCCGAAAGCACTTGTAAAATGCAGTTACTGACTGACATGCAGTTCTGAATAAAAGCTAGCTGTAGCCTTTTTTACCATTCACTTTCCTCACTGCATTTCCTCCTTACCCTAGCACAGCTGCTGCCACAGGCTTCAGATTTCTTGAATAGCCCTTGTGTTATCGAGGAAAAAGCAACAAAATATTTCAAGGCTGGTAGATCAAACTGGGTTTGAGGGCTGTCACAAGGAAAATCATTGTCATGCAGAAATTCTTTATTTCTATTGGCACATGTGCGATTTGCTGGAATGAGCGGCTTGTCTACACAACAAGGTGGTGAGTCTTACTGCAGCTTTTACTCCAGAGAAAGTATCTCACAAAACCAAAGTAATGATAATGTTTCCATAAAGATTATTCCCTTTTGTTATGTCAGCTTAGCACAGAATCATAAAGAACTCAAAAGGGCAGAGCAGAACTAAAAGAACATGACTCATCCTTCCAGATTTCTGGAGGAATTAGACAAACGGTGAAACATCCTGACGGGAGACAAGATCTGAGGATTTGTATTTCAGCAATATTTCTGATCACAAAGGAGGATGAAAATTCCTGTGATTACCTGACAGTTTATGTGCCTTGCCCACCATGCTAGGCATCAGTACATCATGGGATATGTGCTGCACCTGGTTTGGGTTGTGCTGGGGATCAAAGGGAAACACAGGAGGATCATGGGGGAAAGGAAGGGAAGTGGAGCTGGAAGAACGGTGGCTGGTGTCCACTGGCATTTTCCTCATATTTGGTGCTTCCTTTTACAAAATGAGAAAGGAGAAGAAAAACATAAAATGATGAGTAAACACAGAGTTGGATTGGATCAAGCAAATATGATGGTGATCCAAGGAAAGGGATGAGTCACTAGAATGAAAACATGCATCTGTATGTGAAAGTGAAATACAAATCAAAACCGCATTAATCCAGTAAGGCTCTTACTACAGCAGTGGGATACTGAGGAGATAATTTGACTGGAAATACACTAGGGAGAAAAAGCTAAAACAAACACAAATCATTTATGGAAATTCAGTTCACAAACTGAATCCACAGAGTGACAGCATGTCAGTCATCACTGAATCTGCCATGCTGCACAAGCCATGACATGAAGGAGGATATTGTTGATCCTTCTTTCCTATTTTCTAGCAGGCTTTAGCTTTACTGAAAACTCCAATTCCAGACTGTGAAGAGGTTTGCCTCTTTCAGCGGAAGTATTTACCAATGCTGTACTATTTTCCTCTGTTAGGAGGTACCCACCCTAAAGCAGGGATGGCTGAATAACACAGTAACAACCATAAACTTGAGCCGAGTGATTAAGAGGACTGACGGCCATCCATGCTTCTGTTGTGTAGATAAAAGCCTTCAGCAGAAGGAGGTATTGGATAGCTAAACATTTTTAATTGCTTCTGCCAGCACTTCCAGGTATGCATTAAAGTCCTCAGCCAAAGCACAGTGAGGATCAAACATTCAGGAGCTGACATAAACTTATCTTATAGTAACAGTAAAAAGAACCACACTAAGCAAGTCTAAATAACTGATTTTGCAACTTAGACTCTTCTACACTTACTATGAATTTGGTTTCAAATAAAACTTAAGCACAGTTCAGAAGAAATTCAATCCAAGCCAAAACCTCACATTACATCTGGCTGTTTCTAAACACCAGCTCTTAACACTTTTCTTCACTAGCAGCTTTAACTTGCATCTAAAGCTACTTAACAGAGATAACAAACGGGGATTTTTTTTTTTTTAAAGTCAGGCTCCCTATTTGTAGTTACTTCGCCTATGTAACTGCCTGCACGTTATGTACCAAGTCTTGAATTGCTTCCCCTTTATGCTTACTCTTACTCTCTAAAAATGCTACTTGCTGAATATACACACAAGAGATCAGAACTTTTCACATGGGTAGTGGTATCTTCTAAAAATAATAGGTGTATTAGAAGCTTTCTTGAAAACACTGTAACTGAAAAAACACTTTATACTTATGTCTTTGTACACTGTCAAGTTACATTAGCTCACCAACTATAGCAGCTCGTAATCTGCAATGACTCCTAAAGATGGATTTGTTACTTACATAAAAGCTCATTCTTCTTCCAAAAAGAGAACGTAAATTCACAAAGACAAGATTTTATTTTGGCTTCTTAATCCATTGTCTGATGTCCTGTTTGTTAACTACTGAAGGTGGACAGAGAAAGCAGCAACCCTACACATGGCTCTTTGGAAAGCCTTATGCTATTGTACTTACAAAACTGTGAGAAGAGACCAAACTCTCTTCTTTGTTTGAGATGACTGTCCCACTGAGACTGCGAGCAATGCGACGGAAATTCTCTGCACTGTACATTTCCTCCTCTTCTGGTTCTCTGCTATGTTCTCTGGTGTATGTGACCTGCAGACAACATCACACATTTCAGAAGAGGCTCTCCACAACATCAGTTTTGAATAACTATGATAGCTTTATATTGGTCTCTTCCCTAAGAGACTGTACTGCATCAAAACTCCAAGACATTTTCTTTTTCAAAATTCTTCATTCAGGTACTACCTTAAGAATTTAAAGCAAATGTGTCTGTTTGGTCTGGTGATTAAAAATATTATTCCTTATAATCTTTCTTTCTTTATTAAACATACAATGATTGGTTTGTCTAAGGGAGATTCATTATTTTATAAATATTTAAAGACAGGGCAAAAAAGTCTTCACTGCCCTTGCAGAGATCATAGCTGCAACTGACAGGCATCCTATAATAAAGTTCTCTCATAACAAAACAAAAAGAAGTATCTAGGATTATTTGATGACTGCTGAGGTCCTGCTAATCATATAGTAGCAAGAAGAATGTTCTTTCTTTCTTTCTTTCTTTCTTTCTTTCTTTCTTTCTTTCTTTCTTTCTTTCTTTCTTTCTTTCTCTCTTTCTTTCTTTCTCTCTTTCTTTCTTTCTCTCTTTCTTTCTTTCTCTCTTTCTTTCTTTCTCTCTTTCTTTCTTTCTCTCTTTCTTTCTTTCTTTNTCTTTCTTTCTTTCTTTCTTTCTTTCTTCTATCTAAGAAAGACCACTTAAGCTCTCAGAATCACAGAATTAACCAAGTTGGAAAATACCTTTGAGATCATTGAGTCCAACCTATCACCCAACACCACCTCATTAATTGAACCATGGCACTAAGTGCCTCATTCAGTCTCCTTTTAAACACCTCCAGGGATGGTGACTACACCACCTCCACAGGCAGCCCATTCCAATGGCCATTCACTCTTTCTGTGAAGAACTTCTTCCTGACCTGCCCTGGCGCAACTTGAGGCTGTGTCCTCTTGTTCTGTCACTGCGTGCCTAGGAGCAGAGACCAACTCCCACATGGCTATAACCTCCTTTCAGGTAGTTGTTAATGAGTATGGAAGTACTACAGGAAATGGCATTTCCCCTTGAATATACTTGTATATTTTCACATACTGAAACTGTTATGAAACTGACAGTTACTTAAACAGTTTGTCCCCAGGAAAAAAAGCAGCAGCATCTTCTCCCACTCTGAAGTGACCAACTACCAACTGTGGCAAATACCAAATTATCTTCCATTTCTAAAGTATGCAGTGACACAGTAAAAAAAAAAACCTGTGCCCCTGCAAGCACTAAATCAAGAAGCAGTTAAGTTGTGATGCATGGCAATTTATACTGACATGTTCAAAGAGACCAGATCTTAAACATTTTCAAGGATATACTTGATGATTGCACTTAAAGAGAGATGTCAATGGCTCAGTGTCTAAGTGGAGACCAGTGACAAGTCATTTTCCCCAGGGGCTGGTACTGGGAGTGGTGCTGTTTAATATCTTTGTTGGCAACCTGGGCAGTGGGATCCGGTGCACCCTCAGTAAGTTTGCTGATGACACCAAGCTGTGTGGTGTAGTGGACACTTCAGAGGGAAGAGATGCCATCCAGAGAGACCTTGACAGGCTTGATACGTGGGGCCACCGCCAGCCTCATGCAAGGTCCTGCACCTGGGTTGGGGCAATCTCAAGCACAAATGCAGATTGGGTGAAGAATGGATAGAAAGCAGCCGTGAGAAGGACTTGGGAGTGCTGGCTGATTAGAAGCTCAACATGAGCCAGCAGTGTGTGCTTGCAGCCCAGAAAGCCAACTGTATCCTGGGATGCATAAAAAGACGTGTGGACAGCAGATCAAAGGAAGTAAGTGATTTTTCCCCTCTGATGGGAGTATTGTGTCCAGGTCTGGAGCCCCCAACACAAGAATGACACAAAATTGTTAGAGCAGCTCCAGAAGAGAGCTTATAGCAGCCTTAAAGCATCTGAAGGGGGCCTACAGGGTAGCTGGAGAGAGACCTTTTACAAAGGCACGTAGCAACGAGATGAAGGGTAATGGCTTCAAACTGGAAGATGACAGAATTAGAGTAGACATTATGAAGAAATTCTTCACTACAATGGTGATGAGGCACTGGACCAGGTTGCCCAGAGAAGTTATGGAGGCTCCAACCCTGAAAGTGTTCAAAGCCATGTTGGATGGGGCCTTGCACAACCTGGTCTAGTAGGAGGTGTACCTGCCCATGGCAGAGGGATTGAAACTAGATGATCTTTAACTTCCATTTCTCTGCATGCAAGCTGCATGTAGCACAAGTCAGTTGTTTTTTTTTAGATAATTAATCCTAGAAACTTGCAGTTCTCCCTAACATCAGTATCAATGACCCCAGTATACTTTTCATATTACATTCCACTTCTCTCACTGTAAATTCTTTCCCTTGCACTCACCAAGCCCTTCCCCCTCTAGCACATCTTAAGTAAGAATGTCACCTTGGAGACAGAAGAGACAGTGGATCCACACAGACTGCGCTCGATCTCTGCTGTTGGTGTTTTCGAGAGACCCATGCCAGCTGTAGCATGCAGCTTCCTCACATTCAGGTTCGCAGAGACTGAGAAGGATAATGCTGTGGTTAAATTCAATGCCTGACTGCATACGATGGCACATTACTGACTATCTTAGGTCTGACTCCAGCAATGATAGTCTATACACAGAGAATGAGAAGTCTTTGAACATTAATACATAAGCTCTCAACATTTCAGAGAGAGACACTCCAGCAGGACACACCTGCTACACTTGCCCTTTTGCATGCTTCTGGGAAACAATTAACTGAACTATTGAAGAGTTAAATGACTTAACTGCACACCAGCACTTGTTTGATACAGAGGTGAGTCAGTTCAGGAGGCCTAAAGGGAAATAAAATCAGCTACCAGAAACAAGTTACCTAAAGTTACTTGGAATAAACAAGCCTCATCAGCTTTAAGCTCCCAACACATTCACCTGCTAATTCACATCTAACGCTACAGTTCCCCAGTCATGTGTTGTCAGGGTTCAACAGCATTATTCTTAACTAGGATTGCTACATTTACTTTCATTCAGTATGATCCTGACTTCAGTTGCAATCCTAAAATTTCTAATGGAATAGACAGGCACACCACTGGCCTACTAGAAAAGGTCACAAGGAATCTCTTTAGAAAGGAAGAAAAGTAACATGCTTGTAGCGAGATGTTTTGTGCACTGAGGTAGCATCTGGAGAATCGGGCCTTTGCTTTAGTCTGTGTGGTCAGGCCCCAGTGATGAAACAGTGGCATTTTCACCATCATTCTGAGTGCAAAGGTCTGACAAAACCAGTCGGTATCAGGCAGAAAGCTTAAACAGCATTTGCAAATGAGTAGATAAGCCAAGTGCAAAGTGGGAAAGAGCTGTCCTAGACCCACTCAGGTGATTTAAATCTTAAGTTCACTGGTTCAAACTTTTTGATTTTGTACAGAATTTGCAGAACTTAAGAAGAAACATCTGAAAGCTGTAACAAAACAGATGATCTCAAACACAAACTTCACATTAGAAGAATATCTGTGTCTCATATCCCTCACAGGGCAAGAAAACAGACATGAAAAGTCAGCATAAGAAATGTATCATTTGACCATAGAGCTCTGAAGCTCCACACTAAAACAACTCAGCTTTATGCTGTTATATTTCCAGAAAGAGCTTCCAAAATCGGTAAGCTAAGCAGGAACATGTAAGACCTCTTTATTCAGGCTCATGCAAGAAAGTATCTGCAAGGTTGTGAGGTCAGATCTTTCTTAATCCTGAAAGAAAAGGACAACAAATGGAAATGGCCAGCTTTGGTTGTGTTACCTGGTCCACCACTGGATGACAAGATATGGCAGTTTCACAGAAAAATCAACTGTTGAATAAAAACCTGTTCAAGAGTTTACTGCAGTACTCACTCTGGTTGCAGCCAGGCATGATTTGCCAGTAAAAGTGGAGGTTTCTCCTCCATGAATGGAGGAGAATACATACACACACCTGCCTTGTGTATGTATTGCAATATGTACAATATCTCTCTTTATACCATATAATTTTGCTACCAATCAAGTTTCAAACTGATTTGTATTTTACCAGAAAATTCATAGCTCTAATTTTATTATAGTATGGGTAATGAAGAAATTTGCTTCACAAGTGCTAAGCAGAGAATCAAGGTTGCCTTATCTCAGGCAGGAGATTACACTGTCTTAAGTGAAACCAGATTGCTGTCATCAGACCCTGAGTACCTCCAGTAACAGCTGCATGTTCTCACCAACAGAATCTCTTTTGTTTCAGCACCAACTACTCCAGAAAGTATCTTTCTTAGTGCAGGTTACATAACTCCAGTGCTGCTTTCACAAGTAATTTTTCAGAACTTAAAGCAGGCAGTTCTTAATGAAAGAAGTTCAACTCTTACAGGTCTGAAAACACTTCTAGAAGTTTATCCTCTCAACCAGGTACAGACTAAATTCTTGAATGCAGTACAGTCAGTCAAAATTCACAATTATGGAGAATGTTAACTTCAGACATAGAAACATTTTAATACATTCCAGAGGTTATGTAGGACTTTCAAACAGCAAAACTCAGCAGCCTGACCTGAGCAACTAGCTTCCTACTTAAAAGAAAGATCAAGTATTTCTACATTACTCTTAACATTTGTTGCTCTTCCTTTGCCAAGATCAACAACTACTCTGCAGCCTGCCTACCAGTGTGCTTCTCTACCTATATAGTTAGAATGTTTTCAGAGTCCGCAGCCTGCATCTCTCTGCATCTGTGCACAAATTCATGCCCATTTAAGTAAATCAAAGAGAACGTAAACCTTCACCTATATTGGAGTACACAGGCAGGTCAACCAAGATAAAAGAGCTGCACCATCCTTACCTGATTGGTCAAATGGATACCTAGCACTGTCCTGTCTTCCCAAGAAAGGCCTAGTAGCCTGAGATGCCTGCAGACTAGTCTGATAGAGAGATTCCAGTTCTGAGAGCTCCTGCTCTGTGTCTTGATTCCACTGTGGATGCAGATGTGCTGGGATCCTGCTCAAGTCATCTCCAATTGCTCTCTGATCAGAAAGGGGTGGATTCCTCCCAGGTACAGGAAGCCATTCAGTATTAGCCTTCTGAGAACTGTAATACCTAGTAATATTATCCACCCAGCAGTCCACAGGCATAGAGGCAACCATGCTACTAGTAGCTCCATCATCCACCTGTTTCATTCCTCCATCATGACAGTGCCTTTCCAGGTAGGATGCAGGGTCTGCTATATTCTGTCCACCTCTTCTACACAGCTCTTCACTGTAAGAACAAATACTCTCAGAAGCAATATGTTGGGCACTAAAACCCTCCAGAGAAACTACCCCATCCCTAATTTCCAGAGTTGAGTGTAATTTTTCAGAAGACTGGTTTTTGTTCTCTTGGTTTTGATGGATTAGCTGTCTGCAACCAGAGGATGAAGGGTTGATGAAAGATTTTTGTGTTAACTTTGGAGACTTCTCATCCTGACACACTGCAGCAATCCAGCCTTTTTCATAAGGGCCTTTTCTCTGGGAGATTGCATGCATTTTCTGAAACTGCTCTGCCAAGAAGCGAACATGTCCCTTTGTACTAAAGGCCTCAGATTTGCAACCTCCTGTTGTGCCATATTCATCCTGTGAAGGTAGTAAAATCTCATGGCTGTTTTCTCTGGAGTACTTATTTGTATTTTGCAAAGGATCCAAGGAGCACTGCTGTGTAGGGGATGAAGCTGCAGGGGCCTTTGCATGATAGACCCCTAAATGATCAATGCTGGGCCACACTGGAGAGCTTGCAGGTTTGGAACAAGGACTGTGCTGGCTGTTCTTTTCAGGAGATGCTGTTTGTGGTGGATGTGGACTCGGAAACAGTGTAGGCAAAGACCCAGAGTTTACTGTGTTAGCTTTGGATTTGTATTGAGGTGTGAGAATAGGTGTTATGTTATGAACCTCTTCTAACTTGCTGCTACTGCAGCATTCCCTGTTGTCTTTAGGCCCTTTAGCTGTCTTTTCAGCAAATTCCACACTACGATGGGCATCATTCTGAGTTCTTGCAGAGCCCTCTGCCAACCCTTGCCTATAGGGGAATGAGGGAACTTGGTCATGAAAATCAGCAGAAGCAGACTGGGAGTTTGGAGAGATCCTGTTGGATGGATTGCTTTCAGAAGGGGGCAAGGAGGAAGGCTCTGGATATAATGATGAGAGCAATTCATGGCAGGAAGCAGGTGGGTGGAAAAAAGAACTGGACCCAAATTCCACTTCTTTGTTGGGTTCCAGTGGTACCTCCTGGCTCAGCAGTACTTGGAGCGGGCCAGTCTGTTCACTAAAACACACAGAAGGGTAAATGATTAGCAGTAATCATTGCTTACGTTTAACCCTAGGGTAATGAACTTGCACTAGGTGACATATACCTCAACACAGTTTTCTTTGCTAACTGTATTCTCATGAAGTCTTTACATTCATTTGGTAGGTACATGTGTGTAAGGCCTTAGCTTTTAACTCTGTTTTCCTGCTATACCTGACCTATTGAATCTTCTTCATGGTTTTAAGAGCATTTTGCTACAGTTAGTCTCTACATATGTGAAGTATTCTTACAGGGCATCCTATGCAGTTTAACCATCAGACTGAGCATGTGGGTAATGGGTAAGTGTATGAATAGTGAAAATAGCATTTATATAAAACAGATAAATTGTTTCCCACACTAATATCTTAGATATTTCTGAAAATACTTTGGACAGATTTGTGATCTGAACATGAACTGACAATATTTCCATAAGGTCCCCTCTCTCCAGACAGTTTAATGAAGAATGACTTGACAAATGGAAGGAATAGGTTGAAATTTCTCTTACATCATCTTTGTATTCTGATCTGTGAGATATTCATTCAACATATTAAATGAAGTTCAAGCTAAACGGTTAACTATTATTCTAAGTATTCTTCTAAAAAAATAATTTCCATTCTTTTATGTACCAGTGGAAGATAATTACATCCTTGGGTCATACACATCCTTGGCATTTTTCTGCATGTAGTTAGCATTTTAATATGCAGATAGAAATAAACAGTACCAAATTCTATGTACCTGAGAGAAAATGTCAGGCTACAAACAGCTCCAACAGAGAACTTAAGGAAACTATCATTGCTTTGTTTCCTCCTTGTGACACATAGAATTCAAGTTCTTGTGAAATTGGTGTGTGCAGCAGAATGACCTTATCCAAATAATCATGAACTCTGCACTACGTTGTTATTTATAACCAAGAGAGTGTACAGAACTCTGGCTATGAAAAGATTCTTTTCATTGGCTGCAATATTAACATTTGGTTGGATGTAACTTCTTACAAATCCAATGTTCTTTTCAGAGAGCAGCAGTAAGCAAGTTTAGCAGCAACCAAATGAGTTTAGAAAGTTCATTTCTTTCATAGAATCTGCCAAAATACTATTTTGAGCTCTGCATTTTCCTTATAAAAGAGGATGATATAATAAATCTCTGATCGACAAAAAGATCAGCCCTCATTACATATAATTCAGCTACTGTAGGAAAAGAACATTATGAACTGTAGCCTGTCAGGTGTGCAAATTTACAGTTTTATGAAATATAGCTATATGTGACACTAAAAAAAAAAAAAAAAGAAAAAGGATTCTCATTTGAGATTTCATCTAAGCTTCTGATAATGCAACATGTAAAAAGAGGATGAGGGAAGAAGTCGCAGTCCAAGAAATGGCCTAGAAATTAGATAGGGATGGTCTAGTGCTAGGAGGGAATGGCATGGGAAGTAAGAAGGATTAAGCTGCATGCTAAAGAGCGTAGGGAGAAAGGCTCAGTTTCAGCAGAGAGTTACTTATGCTATAGTTGAGATCAATATGGAAGAAAAGAATCATGAAGAGACACTGAAGAGGAGGCTGCTAAGCCAAGCTACAGGATGCTGGGAAGAACAGAAGGAAAATGAATAATGACACATCATCAGGGAGACCAGTCAATGTAACAAGATCAGGATCTGGATCCAAGAGTTGTCCCATTGCACCACCAGAGAAGTGGACTAGAATGGAAAGATCAGTGCACTTGACACTTGCCAAATCACAGAGCACTAAACCACACCAGAGGACATTCCCAACATAAAATCAATTATAGCAAGATTTTTACTGTAGTACACTTTTTTACTATGTCCTGAAACAGCTCCTCATTATAAACAATTGTATTACTTCATCCTAATTTCCTCCTCCCCAGTTTTAGCTAGGTTATTGTCTATTTTTTTCACTCCCTTGATACATAAGAAAAAAGGAAAAAGACAAAAATCGATGTTGCCAGGCACTGCCTGCTACAACTCTGTCCACACATCACATTTTGACTATGTGCACATTGAACTCTTCTATGAAGACTAAGGGGGACAAAGTGTGGCAGAAAAAAAGGGGGTATTTGAGCATTTTATTATAGGGTTTAACCTAAAGGAAAATGGAACAGAGAGTAGGATTTGGATTATCCAGGGGAATACATAGAGTTTGCTATTTCTTTCCAGACTGCACTGCTCACAGGTGCAGCTCAGATCTGGGTCTACGTGATACACTTAGACTACCTTGTAGACTGGGCCATGGTGCCGCCCTGTGGTGGGTGGCAGGTTGGCGGCGGCAGCGGCTGCGAAGGTTGGTGCTGCATGCGATCCTGGAGGCTCCGGGCTTTTCGGATACTGATTTGCAGCTTCTTATCGACTAGGGCTCTGCTGTGAGTGCTAGCGCTGGCATCATGCATGGCAAGTCTTAGTTTAGCTAAAATGCAAAAGAAAACATAGCAGAAAACAAACAGAAAAAAGGAATAAAATTGGAAAAGAAAAAAAAAAGATGCAGCAAGAACATAAAACATGGATCATGCAAATACTGCCACAAAGAGTTCACAAGGATGCTATTGTTCCATTAATGCACATTCAGCTTAGCCAGGTGTTCAAACACGTTAATTGAAACCAAACCAAAATAAAATAAATGAAAAAAAATTATCCACGTTTTAGCCCAACTTCTCATCCCCTTCACAGAGGCTCTTTCCAATCCTACCACATTGATGCTACACTCCCATCTACCTTTCTATACCCTTCCATACTTGGGACTCCCTTTATGTGTGGGAATACCCAGATGGGATTTAAGGTTCAGCACAGACGTTGCTGGAATGGAAGCTACTAGAGCTATTACAACAGCTGTAAGCTGTGTCTCTTATTTTGCAATCCATAAAAGCCCAATTTCTAAATGCAGATACACATGAGCTACCTGCTCTGTCTGCAGCCATTCTATAAAGACAGAGGAGGAGCGTGGGGTGAGACAGCCAGCCAGTCATAATGGAAAAAGACCAAAAATAAAATAAAATCACATAGCACACATTCTCAAAGGTCACAATGCATTTAAGCACTTCAATGTCCTAATGCTTTTTTTTTCCCTTTGAAGTCAGGTATAGCATAGCTCATTTCTGGTGATCCAGGGGATTCAAGACTGGGATGCTGTTTTCTTCCTATGCTATGCCCTCTATGAGAAACAGGGTAGCCTAATTCCTCTTGTAATTTGGCCTGAAGACAGAGAAAAATTGTTAATTGAAGACTGAGTGCCAGAGTGACTGAGTTACCAGGTACTTGCTGAAATGCTCCACTTAGCACCAAAAAGGGTACATCAGCATCCAATGCTCTTACTGCCATAGTCATGGAGAGAAAAAAATGGATGCAAATACAAAACAAACAAACAAACACAAAAAAAACACCCAAACACCCAGAGATGAAGAGTAACAGGACTAAAACTCACAAAAGGGAACGCTTGTCAAATGAAAGATTGTCTCCCTACATGTTCCTCAAGACCAGATGGATCCCTCTCTGATCACTTCATGTGATCAGACTTTTTTCTCCCACATTAGTAAATTGTCAGAAGCGCAATAGCTCAGGCAGTTAGAGTTACTTACATATAGCTTCATTACAGAGCGCCAAAGCTGCAGCACAATCTCCCTTCTGCTCCTGAGTCAGCGACTCTTCAAAGATTGAGTCTGCCTCCTGCATCGACTTCTCAAAGCCATCACTCCTACCTGCAATGGGCAGCAGCCTTCATTTTGGTTTCATTCACTGCAGAACCCTAGCTTACCCTCAATCCCATTTGAAAATGCTGAAATCTTCTGAGGCTGTGTATATCCTAGACTGCATCACCTTACCTTCCTTAAGCAGGACAACTTGAGCACCCTGTTTTCACACAGTAGAACAACATGAATCAGATTTTTTCCCCTCAGATTTTGTTTACTTGATGGTTGTACTGGCTCATCATATAATTTTCCAGGCAAAATTGGCACAAAAGATGTTATAGACATATCCAAGAGTCAGTCTAGATGACTTCTGTCAAGCAGAAATTAACCTAAATTTAGAATTAAATCTAACCCCAAGTATCTCAGTAAAAATGTAGCAGATCAGCACTTTCCTTGCACATTCAGTCCCTTGTCAAAATTAATCTGTTTCTTTTTCAGATATCCAACTGCTTTCATATGGAACGGAAACAAATAGAGATAATCTGCTGGACAAAGACTTGAGTGTGAGTGTAAACCCCTGCACAAAATACTTCTGCAAATGTGTTCAGTGCATACATTCAACTGAGGAAAGAGACATACGGAATATGAAAAAACAACATATTTCCAGCTCTAGGAGCAAAGACACAGGCATAAGAAGCCAAGAAGAAAGGCACAATTGTCAAGAATTCTTTTTGCAATAATTTAGAAAACCATGTTGGAGAAAAGGAGGATAAATTAACTTTGGACACAAAAGGAAAAGCTCAAACGGTTCTGGCATCAGAATATCCAGATATGAGAGGAGGAAATGCCCAAACAATGTGGTGTAGCCTACTAGGCGTTATGCAAGTTATGCACTAAAATGTACACATTCAAATGAGGGAAGGGAAAGCAGAAAATAAAATTTGTTGGTGTGTTTTTTTTTTTTTTTTTGCTTGTTTGTTTTTGTTTAGGTGTGGGCTTTTTTTAAAATGGAGTATCTCTGTCATCGTGACACTCATTCTCCAGCAGCCAACAATAAATCATGTTTTCTCAACTTGCATAACATGCCATGGTCCAGCCTGCTCCTCAACACCGTCATGCAAAGATACAAACATGGGATTGGGATGTCATATCCCATAAAGCCCAAAGAGCTCACAGCAAAAACAAGTACTGTGGAGAGAAGTGAGAGTTGTTAGAGTAGTGAGTTAATCAAGCAGCATATTCAATTTCAAAATAAAGGTTACTGAGGCTTGTAATCAAGGACAGCATACTAAAGTTAGCTTTCTTTGCATGAATTTAGCAGTTTACTTGAGGGAAAAATGAGTCACAAATGTTCTGGAGTTTTGCATACAAGCAAGCCTCCCAGGCAGCCAAGCACTCTTAACATTATGCTATTACATCTCTTACTAGGGTGGGGAAAGACTTAAATAAACAAAAACTTTCCTAGATCTCAAGTCAATGCCTGTAAGATCCTCCAACATTCTGCCACAGCCTTTTTGATTAAGCGTTACTCTAGTTTACTTTCTTTTGAGTGACAAAGAGCTAAGCAATTTCCGCTTCATCCAATACATGAGATCAAGGACGGGTAATGTCTTGTAGAACATGCTATTTTCTTTAAGGCAAGAGAAGCAGAGAGGACAGAACCCTTGCATGCAACAACAAAGGTTTTCTTTTCAATTTTTACATCATTAACATTTATGTTACAAAAGCAAACACTCATACTACTTAAAAAAAGTCTCTACCCTGACACATTCAGAATTTTTCACATGGTTACTGGCAGGTCACAGTAAGTCTGTAAAAGATAACTGAGTGTCTCACTGATGGTCAGCAAAAATTCTGAAAACATTCCCACAGTTAGACATTCTTACAGAGATCACAGCTTGCAGCTGCCATTGGCACAGTGACATTCTGGCAGCTGAACAGTTGGCATAGCTGCAGGCTGCACAGCATGTGCTATACTGTGCCCAGAGCTGGCTTAATTGTGGAGTGCTCCTCTCCTTCCTCTCTGTCCTGTAGCAGGAAACCAGCATCTCAGCTGTCTACAAAACGTTTCAGCAAGCAGCATGATGATGCAAGGAGGCCACTGTAGGTTTGCCCCAATCATGCATGCATTTGCAGTAGCAGAGCAGTGTTCACTACACATTCCTTGGTTCTGCTGACTGACCAACAATTCCACATTTTAATGCTTTACCAAGCTTCACCCTTAACTCTAAAGTGGGACAGTGCACTCCATCCCACTTTCTCTTTGACTGTCCTTACTAGCTGATAGGGATATAGAGCTAAGCCAAAGCCACTACACGTGAATCCTGTCACCAAGCTCCCTCTGCTGCAGCTCCATCCTTCCAACTAAACCCCTTCTGCTGCCATCCTCTGCTAGAAACATGCTGATCATGGAAAACACAACCAAACTTAGCATTTGGCTTTTGAATAACTTTTTGAAAATTCTTTTTCTTTAAAAAAAGTACATGAGCTAAACCCAGCTCAGATCTTCGATTAGATCCAGCTTAAGCCTGCCACAGTACTTGTCCCCATGCCTGTGCTGTGCCTGCATAGGTGGGCAGAGAGCAGAAATTACAAGAGCAAGAGCAAGAGCAAGAACAATTGCTTAGGGCAGTGATGGTACCGGGAAGAACCAGAAACAAAACCATGGCCTAAACAAACTATGCTGCTGGTAGATCTGAGGCATCCAAAAGGTACAAATAGTCCTGCTCATTCCAAGATGTTGGCTAAGGCCTTACAACTGAATACTATCAATACTATTAACAGCACATATTACCATAAAAATGGAAAGATGCAAATATCCCCAAAACATCTCTGCATTTCTTCTGTCTCATTTTAAAAGAGATTTTGGTCAAAATATCAAATGGCTTCTTTGTATCATACAGGTTTGTAATTGATGGTCTTTCACTAACTCGAGTTACAAAGGTGTATTGGAGGGGGGAGAGAGCAAGAGAGAGAGAATTACAATAGGAAATTAGGTTCAAAAAACTTCAGTACTATGATCTTGGAAAACATACTGTATTCAATAAGTTACCCTGATTCTGTAGTTCATCTAGATCCATGAACCTGCTGGGATGGGGATTAAAGCCCATTGCTGCCTCCATTTCCTTTTCTCTTTTTCTGCGTACTTCTTGTTCATGTGCTCTCCTTGCCACCTCCTCTTGCAATTCATCCAGTTCACTCTTTAAGGGAACAAACTTCTCCCCACCTTCCCAAAAGAAAAAAAAACACGAAACCTTTTTCATAGTAAAGCAAGCATCCCTTAAAAGACAAAGACATATTAATGAAGAATACAATTAACATTAGAAAACTAACCGATTGACCAAAATTTCAGGCCACAAATTTGCTTTTAAACTCCTGCCCAATACATTTGGTTTCCAACTGACTTCTGTCAGCAACTTCTCTGTCAGAAATGCTGCAGTACTGCTTCATGTTCCTCTGCAGCAGAGCCCACCTCTACATTCACTGATCCAAGAAACAACAAACAGAACTGAGATGACCTAAACTGATGCTGAATTTCTGAGACTTCTTACTGTGTTTATAACTTGTCAATAATGCTATGTCAAGTTAGCCAGATCATAAGCTTTAGTAAGTAAAATGGATTACAGCTGAGATCTTTTTCAGTGCATAAGCAGACAAAAATTAGAGGAAAATAAAAGCATATCAATATCCCAGTCAGCACAGCAGAAATCAACCAGTCATCATTGTCACTTCAGCTAAGATCTGCATTCATAAAGTGTCTTCTCTCTTCCCTTTATTCCAGAGAATGTCTAGGAAAGGGAAAGTATTAGCTCAAAAAGACACAGTCAGAATACACATCTACAGAAAAGCTCAGCCTTAGCCCAAATATCTTGTAAAACTCCATTCTCATTTCTAGCAATTTTCATTTTTGTATAGCAGTATGAGTTTGTTTTCAGGAATCATTAATTTCACCCAGTAATTATGAGTTATGACTGAAAAGGTATCTTCCACTGATGGCAGAATACTGAGTTACGGAAGAGAATTGGAAAAATGGCTTTAACCAAGTTAATATTCAAAAAAGATGACAGAACAACACGATCAAAGGAATATTCCAACAAACTTTTTTTGCAACACCCTTTGGTAAATCTTATAAATTATATCTTGCATTTCTCAATGTTTCTTTTCCCTTTACCTACAAATTCACTCTGAAGATAAACATCCAGAAAGTAAAGAGCACCTCCAATAAAATTTATGTTGCAAATCTACTGCTGCTGAGGAAGTGTATCTTACCATTTCCAGTGGTGCAGGGACTCTTTGCCCAGCTTCCGGCTGATGATGCAGACTCCACTTCCAAGATGCTGCTACTGTGAGACTTCGGGATGTTACGCCAGGCAGGAACCAATCCACCTGCTCGCTTCATGTGAAAGTCCCTCCAAGAAGAGAGTAATTACAGTTTTACTCTTTTATTCATCTCTCCAGGAGAAGTTATATCTACCTTTTTTTTTTTTAATCATCATATAAATATTTATTTGCATTTAAATTTCACATTTGAAAAGCCTACCAGAAGAGAAAGCTTGCAAGAAACAGGGAAAGAGAAAGTTAAGCTGGTGGAAGGACAACGGTTCTTTTCTCCTCTGTGACAGTATCCAGTGCACATAAAACCTGTGGTCTGACAGCTGTTCTCAGCAGATTCCTAAAGCTGCAAATTTGTTCTGGACCTTAACAGTCTCAGTTTGTGATTATCTGAGGCCTTCTAAGCCAAGGAGAGCAATAGATTGTGCTGCCTATTTATTTTTTTCATGTAAATATTGCAAATGTCTTGCACAATTTCAGTAAAGCTCTCAGATTGAAAATGTCAAAGAATTCTATACAAGACTATTGCTTTCTCATTTTATACAAGGCTTTTATCAAGCAATGGTTTAACTGAAACAAAAAAAGTCCATGAGCTGTTCAAAGGACAGGCTTGCAGTTTGATATTTGGGTTGAGTTTAGTCACAGACTAAGTGTACAACTATTTAAAATGCATTGTTTTAGTCAACATGGTCATTCATCTGAATCCCATTCCTTTTCCTTCTCACTAGTAGTATGCTATCAATATACTGGAAAGGAATCAAACTCACTCAGATGCCTATTTCCCTTCTATTTCTCCCCGTGCAAATCTGTATTACAAACTGCTGTCATTCTATACCATTATACAACCAAGAAGAAGAAAGTAAGACCTCAGAAAGTCTTCAGTTCATTCCAAAAATGAAGTTTGTTAAAAATCTACCTATGGGTGCTCGAGCTTTCAGACAAGGGCATGTCCAGACTAACTGGGCTGTTGCTGTTGCGTTCACTGCTTTCATAGCCAGACTCCATCCTCTGTATTAGATGAGGATGTTGATCCACCATATGATGCTGTGTGCCCCGACCTAGCACACCACACTTGTATCTGACATTTGACTGGCTTGATCTTGTTTCCTGAACAGGATGTTCCTTCACTTCATTTTCAATGAGCTCTTTACCTGTCAAGAAAAAAGAATACAGCTTGGTTAAAAGACCCAAGCTTTGATACCAGCAATCAAAATATGTATGTTAGCTTTTCAAACACACTTAAAACAGAAGTGCTGCCATAAATCTAGTGTAAAATTAGCAATCTTAAGCAGAAAAAAAAAATCCAATGCTTTTACAGCATCCCTAGTAATATTAAGCAATAATGTATTCAACAAATTTATTTCTGAATCTCTCCCCTTGAGTGTAACATGCCATATTCACAGAGGACAGGGAAATTTTTTCCTCTTGTTTTTAATCCTTCCTTACTGATTTCCCTATGTCTTCCCACTTGCCTCTTGCATGCTCCACTTGCTTCCTTTCCTGGAGCTGTGTTCTTGTGCTAGTTTGAAGCTAGCTAGCATGTT
>WAAF01007315.1:15366-50224 GCA_013400475.1 Tricholaema leucomelas | reverse complement strand
GCCGGTGAGTCTAAATAATAACAAGGTGTGCTCTAATATAGGTGTAAGTGATCTTAAGTAGAGAAGGCCAGGGGATGAGGCCTGAGCGTGAGTATGTGACCTTGCAGGAGCTCATAGAAGCATGCAGGAGCCAGCATGCACAGGAAGCAAGCATATACGCAGGCAAGCATGTCCGCAGAACCCAGAGAGAGCATGTGTGAGCTCTCATTTATGAACTGTGGGCGTGAGATCAATTGGCTAATTTGGCCAACAGTGACCAGTTGCTTTGGCAGTCAGCCAAACAATACCATAACAGGCGAAATCACTTGCCTTGTACCTCTAAATATGGAGAGAGCATAGGCTGGGCCACACGCTGACAGTGTGGGCTTATGCAACCTGTTTACAAGTAGCTTGACTTGTTTGCTACACAGGCCTTAGCAGGCCAGACACCATGGCGTCGGCCTATATTGTACCTTTTCTGCCTTTAATGTGTTTACCCTGTTTTCGGCTTGTTTACCCCTGGTTTGGGGAGGAACATGTTTGGGCAGGCAAGGCAAAGTGAGGCATAGAATGAGCCTATTTTTCGGGCCTACAGGCCCTCCACGACAGCAGCAATCATCATCATCCTATTTCCTGCCGCTTTTTGTTTCACCATGTGGCCATCACCCACGAGGAGGATAAAACCCATTGCCGTTAAAATCTGGTTACATATTTACTTGTTTTGTACCTTGTTTTGCCTTTCCTATACCTTTGTAACTTCCCTACCTCATATGCTTTTTATTTATTGTTAAACTTTCCTTTTAACTTCCAAATCGCAGTGCGATTATTTATTTGGGTCTGCATACCTTTCCTCTCTCTGTCCATCTAATTCCTTTTCTTTGGGAAAGAGGAGGGAAGAGGGAAGGGCATCCTATAAATTGTTATTGGTTCTATCAACTATATTCGACTCCCTGAGAAATTTAAATTAGAACCTAGACAATGGGGTTCCAGGAAAATAAAATAATTCTATTTTTATATGCTTCCTGACTCAGCCACATTAATTCCCTGCCTTCACCATACAAATGAATTGGAGTATGATAGCAAGAAACACAACCAGACCTCAAAAACATTTTCATCCCAACTCTCCCTTCTTCCCAGGCTCAGTTTGCTCCTGAGCTCTCTACCTCCTCCCACCAGAATGGCACAGGGGATGAGGCATGGAGGTTGCAATCAGACTGTTGCAGGTTGTCTCTGACACTCCTTTCTCTCTGCTGCTTCTCTGTTTTGAGCCCCTCTCATGGACTACATCTCTTCATGAACTGATGCCTTCCATGGAGTATAGACTACTTCAGCATGGACTTCCTGCAGAGTCACACCCTTCTTGCTCTAGCTTGGAGCCTTCCATGGGCTACAGGTGAGCATCTTCTCCACTGATAGTCTTCAAGGGCTGCAAGAGCTTAGCCTGCCGTCTCACCACTGGCTGCAGGGAGACCTCAGCTCTGGTTCATGTACGCCAGTCCTTCCTAGTGATGGTGGTGGCTTTGTCTGCCTCGTGGGTGATGGCCACGTGGTAAACGGCTGGTAATGCGTGCAGAGAGATGGAGGCAGGCAGAGAGCTGCAGAGTGGTCCAGAGAGAGAGTGAAGCAGGAAGTCCCCCTGCTTTTACGGGACAGGAAGGGGGGAGTGGGCTAACCATCACCTGGTGGTGTTCAGACCCACCCCTGGGGAGGGGTCAAGACCACCTGAGGTCAAGTGTCGAGTTCGGGGTTACTCCTCCTGGAGTGTTAACCCTATACAGCTGGTTATTACTAGATCTCGTTATTGTCCATAAAATGTTTCCAAGACCGTGCAAAGAACAGATTATTATTAAAAATAGTGGTCAGGGGTGGAAACGGTTCTGAACATCAAAATTAATAAACAGTAATTTTGGAAAATATAATCTCACCATTAATTAATTATCCCCTTCATAACAAGTGGTTACTTTCCCTGGAACCATTACTCATTTATTTGCTTCCCCATGTACTGCTCTGTTCAACCTTTCACAGCTCCCGCAGAGAACATTTATTTCTTTAAAAGATATTAATTTTAAGTGGGTGTATTCTATTTTTGACACATCCACTTCATATCATTAGCGTATCATTCTGCAGTGATGGGCTGTATTTTCCTTTTTTATTCCCCCCCTCTTTTATTTTTTCTGAAATTTCAGTTTCTCATATCTGCAACTGACTGTCATTATGGCATCTTTCCTCTGTGTGAGTCAGGAGAAGAGCTGGCTTCTCGAGTCATCTGCTTCTTCCATGTGTCAGTTGACAGCTGTACGCCAACAGCGATGGAACAATGCAATCCACTCCAAATTGCTCTGAAGCTCCACTGGCAGGAGAGGTCTGAGCACCTCCCATGCCCTTGACAGGATGCGAGGTGAGTGGAACAGGTAACTAAAGACATTGATCCCTATCTTTTGCACCCTTGAACACAGCCCTAGCTGAGGACTGAAAGTGGATTGGGCTGCTTCATGTTAGGCTTTGTTTAACAACCTGATTGTTAGGAGATGCATGAGGGTTGCTCATCAGGGCGGACAGCCTTGGCTATGGTTGCAGAGGAGGCCAGGACACATAAACTCTGGTGGAAACAGGATCTAGTGCACAGCTGCCATAGCAGAGAAGTGGGCTGCTGAGGGCTCCCTGTCCACACTTCCCACATCCCTCTGTGTGCCTACAGCAATGCGATTGGAGAGACTCAATTTGTCAGCACACTTTTTCAGAAAGAAAATAACCCTTTCTTTCCTGTATCTCTGGAAGAGATTGCAAAATATCTGACCTGTTGGTTGCTGCAGGTGGATGTTTGAAGGCAAGGATCGGCCTTGTGCAACATTCCCCCCGCCTTGCCTCTGCCTAGCGGACTTAATGTTATCCTGCTGAAACAAAGTACTGGACTAATCAGTGCTAGCTTTTTTTGCTGGCAGCAATCCTTCTGTTCATATGAAAACTGATGTTATGACAAGAGTGGAAAAACAGCTGGAAACTATTTGTACATGTGGGCATGTACACATCTATGTGCATGTGTGTGATGTGAAGCACTTCAAGCAGCTGAGCAGTAAAAATATAGTAAGAGATTTACACTATGAAATGAATCCTTCGGCTCCAGCATTTGGACAAATAATACTAACTAAAAGGTTAAGCAACTTAAAACAAATCTACTGCCAATTTTTTGCTAGTGATTACTCAATCTTCAGTGCTTTTACTTCCCCCTCAGGGTGCCGCATAGTAGCAGGGTGATGTGAGCAGCAGGCTGTCCACCACCAGCTCAGCCTAAGTGTGAGGCAGGACTCAGAGGGTTTCCCAGGCAGGAGGCAGCAGTTGCTGTGTCAAAGCTCAACAAGCTCCTGCTTGATGAGTCTCTACTAATTTGGAAGAAGCATATCTGGACAAATGCAGGCATCAGATGAAACAGCAATGCATGACAGCCTTTAATTTAACTCTTATTCACAGGATGGCAGATTTCTCTCTGGGAGGGACAGAAATAAAATATGGTGAAGCGGATTGAAGCCTTTGCTTCAGCTTTTTGCAGATCCACGTCTCCCTTGCAGGCTGCAATGTCAGGTACAGAGCCTACTTCAAGGCTACTCAAGTATATGTAGAGTTCTGTCTTACCACCAGGGAGTCAGGAAAAATGCTGATTTGGAGACAACCACAGAGCACCCGTGGAGCTGAGTATAAATGCTTCCATGAGCTCCATCTTTTTTTACCATTCAATATCTAGCCCCAAGCCAGCCAACAACTTTTGTCAATTCACCAACCTTTATCTTTGCCCTGTTGGTAAGTACACAGCATAGTACATATTTCATACATCTACTTAGGGGCCAAGAATCATAATGACACAGCAGACCCCGGCAGTGATTTCAAGTCTCACTGCTATCATAGCTAACAGTGGTTATTTCCTTCCCTGCTCCAGCATAGGCCAGTGTTTGCGAGCAACAGCCCACTCTCGTGTGCTTTGATATGCAGGATGGCAAAATGAGCACTGAGACACAAGTAACATCATCCACTGACTTCTCTGTAGGCAGTGATGATAAGAATTCCTAGCCTGGTGCAGCCTCAGCTCTCCTTGTCAGCCTGCTGGATCCTTGTTTTAAGGTCATGCTTGTGCATGTTTTCCCAGTGATGTCAGATATGTCACATACAGCACTAGGTATCCTGTATCCAAGCAGGTGCAACTAGCTACACCAGGATACCACTTGCTGCCAGTCCTCACATAAAGGAGAAAGCATGGACGCAGGAGTGTTGCAATGGTGTCAGATGGAGTGGTGGCATATATGCAACTCATTACCTGACAAAACGTGGGTGAGAGGCTGCTTTTGCATGTCACTGGGGGGAAGAGAAGAAAGTTACGACTGATCCTTTAATCTTGTGTTTATGTGAGGGATGTTCTAGATATATTGCCAGGCAGCACAAAGTCTCTAGAGTCTGCAGTAAATTTATGGTAGTCAACCCATTAGATTTACAGAAGAGGATTTACAGTTATTGTGAAACTTCCCAGGAGATGCTGTTATATATAGGCTTAAGTCCTTCTCATTGTGGAAGCAGTAGAAGCAGGGTAGAGCCCTCAAAGGAACATTCTTATTCTTAAATTGTTGATGTAACAATTTCTCTGAAAAATACCTGCAGTTTTCTTTGTTCTGTCATGGGACATGGACTTTGGGATTTTGTTTGTTTGCTGGTTTGTTAGTTTGTTTTGTTCTAATTTGTTTGTTTTTTTGGGGGGTTTTGGTTAGTTGGTTTGTTTGGGTTTGTTTTTTTTTGGGGGGGGGGTTGTTTGTTTTGTGGTTTGGTTTTGAGTTTGGTTGTTGTTGTTTTTTTTCCCCTCAAGAGCTAGATGGAGATCCTGTGGCCTGTGTTGCCGTGGCACTGGGGAGAATGGAAGGACCCAAGCAGATGATCACCATTCTATTCTTCCATTTAACACCTTGTGCTGGTTTGAGGCTAATTGGAATATTTTAATGAGCTAAATCAGATCATTGTCTGTGGAAAAAAAACTGATGATGATGTCTATATCACTCATAGGTTCTGCTGAGAGATATAAAAACAAGAAACATGAACAAAGTCAGGCAGCCTCTGTCTGGCTGCTGCTTGCTCCACTCTTTCCTCTGCCTGGACCTATATAACTCAAATTATTCACTCTGCTTCTAACTCCCTATCTGGCAATCTCACCTCTGCAGGTAAGACTTCTTATATAAGGGTGGCAGTGGAAAGGAGGAAGGGAATTGATTTGGAAGCCCTCCTGGGCAGTTTTGCTGTTTGGGAAGGGTTTTGCATTTCCGTATTACTTTTAATTTGTATATAACGGCATATAGTTGTAAATATCTGTATATATTGTGTATATATGCTTGTAAATTGTGCCATTCTGTAAATACAGTTTCATTCCTTATCTTCCAGCCAGCTGAGTTAGTCTGGTGAATATGTGTGGTGGGTGGGAAACTCCAAAACCACCATACACCTGCAACACTGCTGACCAGAGAAGGTGTCCTGGTTTGGCCTGGGAGGGACCAGTTGGGACAGTCTATTGGATCTACTGGTGAGTAATCAATACTGCACCAGGGGAGATTTAGGTTTGAGGTGAGGAGAAAGTTCTTCACTGGGAGAGTCATTGGCTACTGGAATGGGCTGCCCAGGGAGGTGGTGGAGTTGCTGTCCCTGGAGCTGTTCAAGGCAGGATTGGACGTGGCACTTGGTGCCATGGTCTAGCCTTGAGCTCTGTGGTAACAGGTTGGACTTGATGATCTGTGAGGTCTCTTCCAACCCTGATGATACTGTGAGACTGTGATACTGTGATACTATGCTGATGTCAGCAATATTGTGCTGTGCCAGCTTTACAATGAAAATGCTGGCTGGAGCAAAGGATAATGGGACTTGGAGTTAGGTTCTGGGGGGCTTTCTTCTGGTTTCTGCTTTCGGGTGTTGTTCTCTTCCAGCTTTGCCAGCTCCTGGCTTGCATGCTGCCCATTTCTGCTTGCTGGCTTGTTTGAGGTTTGTCTTGCTGCCTTGCCTTGTTGAGCATTTGCATGGTATTGGACGTTATATTAGCCCGGTAAACATTCCTTATCTCAATACACAGAGCTTTTAGTGTGCCTTCCCTGCTCCCACTCGTGTGAGTGAGCCTTGTTAGAGTCACATCAAAAAAAGAAAAACAAGATATGTCTTCTGCAACTGATTAGGGAATCAGTTGACCACTAGGAATAAAAGGTGTCCCACTTACACACTGCTCAACTGTAGATAATGAGGTATAAACATTGCCCAAATTTCATATCTCATTTGGAAGGGATTGAGAGTTGGATGCCAAAGGTCGTGCACAGGTTTGTTCCCCCTCCTTCTCCCCCTCCTCCCTCAAATGGTTAAGATTTACAATTTCAGCTACACTGAGTGTTTGCCAGGTGGACTGAGTCTGTGACGGCAGTCTTATTTTGGAGAGACAGAATGATTCTGTAGCTTGGTGTGTTCATCACAGACAATCTTAAAGACTGTGTATACTGCATGTAAATGCACTATTTGTGCACTTCTGAATGTAGTTGGACCTACAACAGACAAGCTGTTTGGGTATCCGGTGTCAGGCCTGTAGTACTCACAACTAGAACATCTATTAAGAGACAAGCTCAGCCATACCTAGCTCCTCTAATCTCTGACAACTGGCTAGAACACAAGGAGATTCATCTCCTACCAAATTTATCCTTCTCTGAATGTAATACTTGACAGTATAGTTTTCTGTGTGAGTTGTGAGAAGGGTTCTTACTATGTAAGGAATATACTGCTGTCCTGAGAGATATAAAATTAGTTATGTGATATAGTGCAAACACCATACATACCTTTGATTTATTTTCCTCTGTGTATTCATCCTACAAAACTTTGACATTTGCTGCCTCCCAAAGAAAGGCTCCTGCAACAATTACTAGATGATATGTAGTGGCAACCACCTGAATTACTTCATACATTCACTTAGCAAGTCAATATTTCTGTTTACTAGCAAATATTGGCTATTGATTATACAGACTGGCAAACAGGAGATGTGTTCAGAGACTAAAACCTTTTGAGGTTGGATTTGCCTCAAGATCCCAGATATTGATCAGTTTGCTAAATGTATCAATAGATGATTAATAAAATCATGACAACTTGTCACATCAGGTAGAGACAGGACTAAGGGGAATGGAGCAAAGCTGGAGGTGAGTAGGTTCAGACTGGACGTCAGGAGGAAGTTGTTCAGCATGAGAGTGGTGAGAGCCTGGAAGGGGTTGCCCAGGGAGGTGGTTGAGGCCTTATCCCTGGAAGTGTTTAGGGCCAGGCTGGATGAGGCTCTGGCCAGCCTGATCTAGGGTAGGGTGTCCCTGCCCATGGCAGGGGGATTGGAACTAAATGATCTTTGCGGTCCCTTCCAACCCTGACTGATTCTAAAATATACATTTGTGCTTCGGTCACAGTAGAAGAAATAGAAATATTTTTAGCTTATAGGAAGCCAAAAAAGACATCAAGATTGTGGTAACATTTACCTCTGTACTGAACATACCCACGGGACAGATGTGTTCTCAGTGCTCAAGGGTTCTTGTGAGGCTGAGAGGGGCAATGTGCCATAGTGCGGAAGAGGAGAATTAGTTACTTTAACAGTTCAAGTGCCAAGAGAAAGGGTGAATAGGAAGTGAAGAATATTCCATCAGAGTAATTTTTTTCCCCATTTATACTGTGTGTTTGAGCCAGTATAGACAAACAGGGACCAACCAATGCCTTTGTAACCTGCCTTTCTCTAAGCGTATATCTCAGCTATGATTTACATTTTGAGGTTCACCAAACTGCTCCTGGCCCCCAGAAGGACCTGTGAGACTATCTGGAGCTGCATGAGTGGCTGAGATTTTTCTAGCTTATAAAGAAGTAGGCACCACAGATGGGTGTCCCAGTGTGGTACTTCCTCACACAGGAACATACAAGGTGCTACTCTAAGGCTTAGAAGTCTCTCTGTGATGAAAAATCAAAGAATCACAGAAAAATCCAGGTTGGAAAAGACCTCCAGCATCACCAAGTCCTACCTAGATCCCTACTTTACAACATACACCTTAAACCATATCCCTAAGCATCACATCCAAACCACCCTTAAACACAACCAGGGTGGGTTACTCCATCTCCCTGGGCAACTCATTTCAGTTCCTGACCACTCACTCAGTGAAAAACATTTTCCTAATGTCCAATCTAAACCTCCCCAGCCTCAGCTTGAGCCCATTCCCCCTTGTCCTGTCTCCAATTACCTATGAGAAGAGACCAGCAGCTGCCTCTCCACAACATCCCTTCAGGTAGCTGTAGATGTTCATGAGATCTCTTCTCAGCATCTTCTTCCTCAAACTAATCATCCCCAGCTCCCTCAGTCACTCCTCATAAGATTTATTCTTCAGGCCCTTTCCCAGCTTCATTGCCCTCCTCTGGACCCACTTCAGCAACTCCACATCTCTTTTGTATTGTGCTGCCCAAAACTGAACACAGCACTCCAGGTGTGGCCTCACCAGTGCCAAGTCTAAGGGGACAATCACCTCCCTGCTCCTGCTGGCTACAGCATATTTAGTACATGCCAGGGTGTCGTTTGTCTTCTTGGCTGCCTGGGCACACTGCTGGCTCATATTTAGCTGACTGTCTATTACAACCCCAGATCTCTCTCTGCCAGGCATTAATGGGACTACTGAGCTAGCTAGAGGCAGAAAACAAAGGTAATACCTCCCAGAAGCAGTCTGTCCCTGTAGGGCCCATCCTTTTTGGCTGGCCAAAAAGCAGGCCAACAGTTCACAGTCACTATCTTTGATTCCCACATCTAGGTGGTCTGCAGCATCACATGATCCTCCTGCTGCTGTGGCAGTATCTTACTCAGAATTCTGCTTCCTTTCTCAGCAGGTGATTGCAGCTGAAATGGACTGTTTCCAGAAAAGATATTGCACACCACATGCTTGAAGTGGGAATGCTGACAGGGAAAGCTGTCTAGCCTTGTTACAGCTCTTTATCGGTCCTTGCAGATAGCAAAAGAAGCCTCAATGCCTGGTATCAGTTTCACTGTTACTAGCTCTTAGTTTTTAATTGACTGAAGTGCCAAGAGATGAGGATTAAGAAACAGCCTGGGCTGTGAAGCAGGCACACTAAGAAGGATGACAGGATACCTAGTGGGTTAGGAGAATGAATTAGTGTACTACCTCTTCCTCCACTACCTGGGTAAATGGGCCCAGGCCCAAGACAAGATGAGACTCCTGCCACTCTCTTTCAGTGCATTTCTCAAGAGATAGAAGCATGGCCATGGATATATCAGTCCTTGCTTCAGTGCTGGTAGTGGCTGTGCAGCCAACAGACATGTTATTGATTTATATGTAGCAGAACACGACTCCTTATGTCTGTGCTATGGACTTCCATATCTGCGCTATCTGGTCATAGTATGAACCTCCTCTCTGGGATCTCATCTCTTCACAATTATAAATGCAGAAGCTTGTAGTTAAACCACCCAGAAAAGGTTTGCGACTTTCCAGCAGCATCTGGGCTCTTCATTGTTTACTGAAAACTGCTGATGCAGAGCTTCTTGACTGATGGGCAAAGCCAGACCCCAGAGTGCAGCACTTAAGAAAACTGTTTCCTTAAGTGATTTCCTTAGGCACAGTGTTATCAATATTTCACACAATAACAGAGTGATAGAATATATCTAGTTGGAAGAGACCTCAAAGATCATCCAGTCCAAGCCTTGATTCAGCACTGAAAGGTCAACACTAAACCATGTTCTTAAGCACCAGGTCCACAGGCTTCTTACACACATCCAGGGACTGTGACTCCACCGCTGCCCTGGGCAGACCATTCCAATGTTTGATAATCTTTCCAGTGAAGAAGTCTTTCCTAAGGTCCAGCCTGAACCTTCCCTGGTGCAGCTTTCATCTATACCCATTGGTTCTCTGTTTCCTGGGCTATACATTCATCAGTTCTGAAGTCCACTTGACCTTGGAGCCTTGAATGGGCTGTATCCTGATGCAGCACTGTCTATTCTCAAAAATCTCTGTTGACTTTTCTTCAAAGTGTATAAATCTGTATCTGTAAGACTCCTTAAAAAGGAGCTGTGATGAGCACCTATGAGAAGGCAAACAAAAGTGGTAGGGTAAACAGTGAGTCTGTGCTGCCTGGTACCACTAACTATGACTTTGTCTATCTCTTGTTCAGGTAACTCCCCTTGGGACTTACCTGCACCACTCAGCCTGTGTTACTCTGATGGTGCAAAGGGACCTACAGATAGCAAGTTACTCTTTGAGATTTGATTAATCCTCAAGGTTTTCATCCCCTCTTCTTGTGTAGCCTCAGGCTGAGTGACAGAATGCGGCCTTATGCTGTGTCTGAGTAATGCTGTAAACAGCAATGTTGAGATGAACTTCAGGGAAGTTTTGCATCACCAATTGTGTCTCTGACTACCTCCCAAGTGAGGCTAATTCCATGCACGTGAGAAGAGCAGAAGCAGAAGAGATGGTAGGAGTCATTGTTACAGAAATGGAAAAGAGGCTTGCTTAGCAACTTTTGTCACAGAAGATGGATCTCCTCTGTCTTCCATATTCCTGTAAGACTTACATATGGATTTCTGTGCATTGCACATGTCTCATAAACCCATAACACTTCTGCACAAATATTTCAGTTATTATATTCTGTGATTACAGACAGAGTGAGGTTTGTTCCCTGTAGTCTCATCACAGTGTCTTTTCCTGCAAGTGCAGGTGGTACAGCTCTATTGTTTTGGAGGTCTGGGGTTTCTTTTTTGGTTCGTTGGTTTTAGTTTTGTGGTTTTTTGTTTGGTTTGGTTTGTAGTTTGTGTTTTAATTTTGTGTTTTGTTTTTGTTTTTATTTCTGGGCACTGACTTCTGCAAGAATTGGTGATTTGGGTGTCTCTATTTCCTAATTTCTGTGTGAATTAGGATGTGATTTTCGCCGGTCAAATCCTCATTCTTTTTACAAAAATCAAGCATTACTTGGTGCCTGACAGCTCTGATTTGCCTCTATATTTGGCAGTCTTGGCCTTGGCAAAGACTTTGGATTCTTGTGATTTTTTGGCATAGTTGTTTGTTGGAGAAAGACAGCTTCAGCTTTAATATCTCCCATGGTGTCCACACAGACTAATTCTCAGCAGCATGAAGGCTGCTCTCGTCCCTGTCTCTGTTGCTGATTTGCATGTCTTGCTCATGGCTGATCTCTAGCTCTGCCACTTTCCATGCTGCTTCAGCTGAGAGTTTAGACACACTTTTCAGTAATAATAATATAAAAAACCCCCAACCCCCCCCAAAAACAACAAAAACCACACTGCCATTATTGCTTTTAGCATTGTGTGGCTTCCAAGACCTGGCAGATGTCTTTTGCTTTTTTTACAAGCACAAATACTTCTCCCTTAATAACCTCTCTCCCTTTTGTCAGTCACGTGGAAAACAATTTTGTCTCTAAGCATATAATTTTCAGTAATCTCAGACTCTTGCTGCTGCTCATTCTGTCTCACTTGGGCTGTATAGTTGTCAGTCCCATTTGTTCCAACGTGATGAGGCCGAAATTGGTGCTGCTGAAAATACAATGCTCATTTTAGGGTTATAGCATCTCCTAAATATTTTTTTTTAAGCGTCCAACAAAATACATTTATCTTCTAGCTGCTGTGTTTGATGGCGTCTGGTGAGAGGCTTCAAAAGCCTCCTCACCTACTGTGTGGGGAAAAAACAACAACCAAACCATTAAAAAAACCCAACAAACCCATTGCTTGAAAAAAAAAAAATTCTATTTTACTGAACTTTCAGGTTTTTATTGCCCAGGTAAAAGCACTGATCCCGTTTCACAAGTTCTCTGCAGCCGCTTGAGAACCGCGATGGCTGCGTGAATAAGACTGGGATGTGCTGCATTACATTTGGGCCACACAGCTGCTTTTGTGCCTTGATTGCTTTCTCTCTCTCACTTTCTCCTTTTTAAACCAAATGTTGGAATTCCATGGTGCATAGCATGAATATTGTCATGATAAGAAGACACTAAATAGATTTAGGTCTACTACTTCACTAATGTTTGTTTTTCAATGCTTCTCCAGTTTGTGAGTGAGGCTGTGTGTTAGGAAGAAGTTCTTTACAGCAGGAATGATTGTGGTGGAGTCACCATCCCTGAAGGTGTTTAAAAGGAGAATGGGTGAGGCACTTAGTGCCATGGTTTAATTAATTAGAAGGTGTTAGGTGATAGGTTGGACTCGATCTTGAAGGTCTTTTCCAACTGTCACGGAGGGGTGNTGTGGAATTTGAGGCTGGAATTCTCCCGGCTTCTGGGGAAAGGACAGTCTCTGACCTTGTGCTCCTGGCTTCTTCTGGATGCTCTGTCCAGGGTTTCTCAGGCAGGACCTTCAGGTGCAGAGGAAGTACGATGCCATGCAATCTCAGCACAGTGTCATGCTGGCCATGCAGAGGCCAATCGCATGCAGACAAGTGGGGTCTGCTCCTGGTAACTTAGTGGCAGTGGCGCACACCAGGTAATAATAAGGCAGCGGGCGGGCAATAGGGTGCACAGCTGCATGGGAGACTGAGCTCCATAGAGACGGGCAGGCTTAAGTATAATACTGAGAGCGAGCGAGTGAGCACCTTGTTTACCTATGTACCTCTATTTATCAAATGTGGGCTGAGATTAATGGCCCTTGGGACACCAATGACCAATCAGCTTTTAGCGGTTAGCCAGACCTTACCATAATAGGGAAAAGCCAAAGGTCTGGACCTTCCAAAGATGGGAATCACATGGGCCTTACACTAGGCAGGCACGAGCTGGGCGTGCGGGGGCTTACACAACCTAAAGCCTGAGCAGGCCAGACTTTATGGCACCAGGCCTATTGTGCCCATTTGTACTCATTATGTGTTTACCTCTGGTTATGGGCAGAAAAACATGTCCAGGCAGGGCAAGGCATGATTTTTGGGTCTATGAGCCCTCCACTACACCAATCTGATTAATTCCATGATTCTGTGATCCTTCTTTTGGCTATAGATGTAATCCCCACTCTCTTTCTCAGCCCTGCTTAGTATTTGCCTGCAGACTAAGAAGAAACAATGAGCTGATGCTGGTGCCTCTGAACAGCTCTCTGCAGAGGGGAGCTGTGATTGAGGGTCTGCACCTCAACACCAGGGTGGAGCATCAAGCTGCATGTACTATATAACCTGTAGGCAGTTGGGTGGAACACAGCAGAGCTCAGGAAATGTGATGGTTCTAAGACCAGAACTGCTTGAGCAGGTCTACTGGAATGCAACATGCCAATCCTCTGCATCAGGCTAAAAAGTGACCCAGAACCATTGTTTTTGAAGCACAAAGGATGGGAAGCAGACAATAACGATGCCCTCACCTGCTTCTCAAATGCAGAGGAAATAAGTTACAGCAGTAGTGCATTGCACCAACAATGATTCTCGAGGCAATCCTGCCAGTGAGACTGAATGGGTAGAAATCCAGAGTTTCTGTTCAGGATGCAGAAAGCAGAAGTAGCAACTGTAAACAAGAGAGGTGGAAATAATTTTGGGCAGGCAAAGGAGAAAGGCAAACAACTTTATCAAGAGAAAGTGTACAGATTTTCACACACACTTCACTGATAGCAAACTACAGGTACTGCTTGATGGATGGGAAGAAGCCAATGGGATGAGATTTAACAAGGCTAAGTGCAGGGTTCTACACTCTGGCCACAACAACCTCAAGCAGCACTACAGGCTGGGGACAGAAATATTGGAGAGCAGCAAGGCAGAAAGGGATGTGGGGTACTGGTAGATAGTAGCTGAACGTGAGCTAGCAGCATGCCCAGGTGGCCAGGAGAGCCAATGGCATCCTGGCCTGGATCAGGAACAATGTGGCCAGCAGGACAAGGGAGGTTATTCTGCCCCTGTACTCAGTACTGATCAGGCCACACTTTGATTACTGTCTCCAGTTCTGGGTCCCGCAATTCAAGAGAGATACTGAGATACTGGAATGTGTCCAGAGAAGGGCAATGAAGCTGGTGAGGGGCCTGGAGCACAGCCCTGTGAGGAGAGGCTAAGGGAGCTGGGGGTGTTTAGCCTGGAGAAGAGGTGGTTCAGGGGTGGCCTCATTGCTGTCTATGACTACCTGAAGGGAGGTTGTAGCCAGGTGGGGTCGGTCTCTTCTCCCAGGCAACCTGCAACAGAACAAGGGGACACAGTCTCAGGTTGTTAGGAGGAAGTTCTTGCCAGTGAGAGTGATATGCATTGGAATGGGCTGCCCAGAGAGGTGGTGGAGTTGCCATCCCTGGAGGTGTTCAAGAAAAGCCTGGATGAGGCACTTAGTGCTATGGTCTGGTTGACTGGATAGGGCTGGGTGCTAGGTTGGACTGGATGATGTTGGAGGTCTCTTCCAACCTGGTTGATTCTATGATTCTATGTTTCCATTGTGTCAATTAGTGGCAGATATTAAAAAAAAACAACAGCTAAAGGCTTTTAACAATAACAAAATCCTTGTTCCATACTGGATCTAGATATATTTTGAAGAAATTTAATTGAATGGACTGAACAGTAGGGAATAAAGTCTGTGGGACATAGAAGGTCATTTCGCGAGAAGCCCTTGTGTGAAGAACAGTCTGACTTTCCCAGTGGATTTACCTTCATGTCCCAGTGACTGTTTGGCTGGAAGCACAATTGAGAGTATGGTGCAATGCTCTCAACATGGCCATGCAAATCTTCTGCAGTTAAGAGTCACAGGATCATAGGATGACAGGAGTTGGAAGAGATCCAAACAGATCATCAAGTCCAGCACCCTGCCAGGTCCTGCTAGGTCCTGCCAGCAGGACCATATAATAAAGGCCAGGTCACACAGGAACACATTCAAACAGGCCTTGAAAGTCTTCAGAGAAGGAGACTCCACGACCTCTCTGCAGAGCCTGTGCCAGTCAAGAAGTTCCCCCTTGTGTTGAGGTGAAATGTCCTGTGCTGCAGCTTACATCCATTGCTCCTTGTCCTATCATAGGGAGCAAGTGAGCAGGCCTGTCCCCTCCATCCTGACCCTCAGTTCTCAGGTATTTATAAGCATTTATTAAATCCCCTCTCAGTCTTCTCTTCTCCAGACTAAACAGCCCCAGGTCCCTCCGTCTCTCCCCATAAGGCAGTGCTCCAGTCCTCTAATCATCCTTGTAGCCCTCTGCTGGACTCTCTCCAGCAGATCTCTGTCCGTCTTAAACAGTGGAGCTCAAAACTTAATGCAGTACTCTAGATGGGGTCTCACCAGAGCAGGCTAGAAGTGCAGGAGAACCTTCCTTGATCTGCTGGACACACTCTTCTTAATGCACCCCAGGATCCAATTGGCCTTCTTGGTCACAAAGGCGCATTGCTGTGCCATGGATAACTTACTATCCACCAGGTTATCCTCCTTTTCAGCCTCACTGCATGGGGCTGGCTCCAGCCAGTATGACTGCCACAGGGTGAAACCACAGCAGTAGTGGCTGTGTTCAGCCACTACAGCCTCTCACTCCTGCATGGAACACTGTCCTTACGAAGGGCAGGACTGGCTCCTCCAAAAGCACCTTTCCCACAATTGTGTCTTTTCTAAGGGTGCTTTCAGCATAATCAGTCCCACTTCCCTGGGTGGAAACACCAGCCATGCACAAGTGAGAGAGGTGGTGAGAGGCGTTGGAATGGGCTGCCCAGGAGGTGGTTGAGTCACCAACCATGGATGTATTTAAAAGTTGTTTGGATGTGGTGCTTAGGGATATGGTTTAGAGCGTAGCTTATAGAGCAGGGTTATCAGTTGGACTGAGGAGCTATTTCAACCTGAATGCTTCTGAGACTCCATGTGATTCTGTGATGAGGCTTATGCTTTAGCTCTTGTAAGGAATCATAAGTGATGGCAAGGCACATAAAATGTCAGACTGCCACTCAGTGCTTCTCACATGCTGAGGAAGGCCTTTACATGGGTGGAGTCCTAGATGTTAGACATTTCTTTTAGGTGTATATGGACAGCCCTGCCACAGACTAATTAGCCTAGAGGAAATGCTGTGTTAAGAGTTCATTTTGGTATAGCACCCATGCCCTGGCTGTCTGACTATTGTGCAGAATCATAGAATCAACCAGGTTGGAAGAGACCTCCAAGATCATCCAGTCTAACCTAGCACCCAGCCCTATCCAGTCAACCAGACCATGGCACTAAGTGCCTCATTCAGGCCTTTCTTGAACACCTCCAGGGATGGTGACTCCGCCACCTCCCTGGGCAGCCCATTCCAATGGCAAATCACTCTGTGAATTTGTGTTAAGTCTGATATGGGTCCTCTCCTCTTCCTTTTCCCATCTCCCTATATCTTCCTCTAAGACACAGTATATGAGACAAAACATTGCTCTCATATTACAGAGCTCTCCTGAAGAAATAAAGGCAAGTGTTGGCAGCACAGGAGAGATGATAGGAGAATACCTTGCAAGTGGTTTAGGTCTTTAAGAAATGTTTATGGTTGCAATTTCTAATAATGACATATTATTTAATAATGGCCATACTAATCATTGGAGGAAATGAAAACTAGTATGGAGTTGTGGCCTATGTATAAAGATCAGTATGGGTTATTTTTCTGATCGTAACTCAGCCTGCGTTTTCCAGTCTCCTAACTATCCTGTATGTATTTGCTTTCAATATTTAATTGATTTTAAACATAATTAAGCTTTTTCCTTCTTTCTCAACTAGTCGAGAGAAAAGAAATAAAGAGGAAAAAGCAACTTTACCAGAGCTGCCCTTGATCAGAAGTACCAGCACAACCCAAGGTGAAAGCATTCATATAACATGAAGTGGAAGGGCTATGAGATGACTTAGAATCTGTCTAGATGGGGAGTAGATGATAGCTGTCTCTGCTTGAGATAAGGCACAGACACGGGTAACCCGGATTTGTGGTGGTGCTAATACAGCAGTAAGGCTTTGGATGCAGAGGTGACATCTCAGGCTACAGACAGGCATCAGGTATCTCTGCCAAGTCCCTTGCAGAGCATTGTTTATAGTTTTCTCTCTGCATGACAGATACCCAGGACTGACTGAGATCTCAGACAAACTCTGTCATCTCTGGGGTTGTTTCTGCTGCCCTCTTACCCTCTCTCATGGTGAAGAAGTCGATACTGGGGGAGGGTAGTGAGGACATGTTGCATAACCTTGTTCTGCATTCATGTTGCTATTGGTTACTTTCTGAAGCCTGATATTACCATACCCATTCTAAGTCCCCTGACACCTGTACAGCTGAAGTGGAATAAGGCTTTATGCTATTATCAGATTAGTCATATAGCTCATTTGGAATGCACATAGATTAGTCGTTTGTAAGACACCTTCAGCTGTCTGGATGGGTCAGGAGAACTTAATTCTTCAGAGCCTTCCATGTAGAAAGGAGAGCAGATTCAGAATTTAGATATTCCCAGGGAAAGATAGCGGGAATGTCCTATGTCATAGCTGTTTTTCCTGAAAGAACCAACACTTGTGTTTCATCTCAGACTGGGTGAAATTCAGATCAACTCTGACATTGCTCTAAGTGGTCCTTCAGAAGTGACTCTAGATGAGGCAAATGTTGACTGAGGATGTTGGAAATAGCTGTGGGCACCTAGAGAGGAGACAGATGGGAAGGATGTCAGATGTACAAATGACATGGGCAGATGCTAACTCTTCAAATCCTTGAGCGTGGACACAAAAACAACTTCAGCAGCAACACTGGTTCAGCTAGAGGAAGCTCTTTTGCTAGAACATTTTGTCTTCAGATCTTTTGTCCATTTGTCTGATAAATATATTTTGAATTTAGATGCAATGAAGATCCAACCCCACAGAGAAACCCAGGTTAGCTTGCAGAAACCAGGGAGCTGCCTGCATTTGAGTTCCTCCCCTGAGGAACACCCCACAGACTTCAGTAGGTTGGCATGGCAAGTGGTGAAGACACAATGTATGACTACTGAATGCCTGTTTCTTGATCTCTTTGCTACAGCTGAAGCTGACTTTATTCAGATCTTAAGGTTACATTCATTTGTTCACCTGGGTGAGTTTTAGTAAGCTCTGGTATAACTCTGGTTATTTTTTTATGATGGTGTTTTCAAGTTCTGCATTCTCTCCATATGTCTGTGCATTTTTAAGTTTACAGATGACGCTAAGTTAGGTGGCAGTGTTGACCATCACGAGGGTAGGGAGGCTCTACAGAGGGAGATAACGTTAACAGGATGAGCTTCAACAAATCAAATGCCAGGTCCTGCACTTGGGCCACAACAACCCCAAGCAATGCTACAGGCCTGGGGCAGTGTGGCTGGAAAGCTGCCTGGCAGAAAGGGATCTGGGAGTTGTAATAGACAAACAATTGAATGCGAGCCAGCAGTGTACCCAGGTGGCCAAGAAAGTTAATGGTGTCTCGGCCTGGATTAGAAATGCTGTGTCCAGCAGGAGTAGGGAAGTGATTGTCCACTTATACTTGGCACTGGCAAGAGCAAAGCTTGAGTATTATGTTCAGTTTTGGGTACCCCAATACATGAGTGATGTGGAGGTGCTGGAGTGAGTGCAGAGGAGGGCAACAAAGCTGGGGAAGGGCCTAGAGAATAAATCTGATGAAGGGCAACTGAGGGAGCTGGGGATGGTTAGTTTGAAAAAGAGAAGGCTGAGGGCAGACCTCACTGCTGAAAGAGGTTGCGGAGAGGGTGCTGCTGGTCTCTTCTCAGAGGTAAATAGTGGAAGAAAAAGAGGGAATGGCCTTAAGCTGTGACTGGAAAGGTTTAGTTTGGACATTAGGAATTTTTTTTTTCCCAGCAAGAACGGTCAGGCACTAGAACGTTCTGCCCAGGGAGGTAGTGGAGTCACCAATCCTGGATGTGTTTAAAAGCCACTTGGATGTGGTGCACGGGGATATGGTTTAGGATGCACTTCGTAGAGCAAGGATATGGGGTGGACTTGGTGATCCTGAGTGTCTTTTCCAACCTGGATATTTCTGTGACTCTGTGATTCATGCTGCATTTTTGTTCTAGATTGATAGTTAGTTCCTTGCTATTGCCACCTTTCTTTCAGAAGCAGGGATAATGTTTGAGGCCCTGATCCTGTGAAGTTAGGGCGATCAGCCACCACTTGTATTTCACTTACTGTTTGTTTGTTTATTTGTTTGTCAATATAGCTCCAGAGAGTTCATTAAAACAAGCAATAGTGACAAAAATCTGCTTCCTTTATTCACTTAGAGCATCAGTGTGTGAAGCATCCTAAATACTTCTGTTTTTCACATCTTCTGAAAATGACTTATCATGCTATTTCAAACTCATTCAGTTCTCTTTTATTCTCTTGTATTCAGTGACACAATCTGCCTTATTTAAAACCTAATAATTATCTTCTAGTTATTGAAAAAATGTTTCTCTTTCTCTCTTTCTCTTTTTCTCTCTTTTTTCTCTTTCTCTTTTTTCTTTTTCTCTCTCTCTTTCTCTTTTTCTTTCTTTCTTTCTCTCTTTCTCTCTTTCTCTTTCTCTCCTCCTCTCCTCCTTTCCTCCTCTCTCTCTCCTTGTTGCTCTTTCTCTGTTTCTTTCTCTCTTTATTTCTTTTTCTATTTCTTTCTTTCTTCCTTTCTTCTTTTTTTTCTCTCTCTCTTTCTCCCTTTCTCCCTTTCTTTCTCCCGTTCTCCCTTTCTTTCTCCCTTTCTCCCTTTCTGTCTTCCTCCTTTATCTTCCTCTCTTTCTCCCCTTCTCACTTTCTCTTTCTCTCCTTCTCTCTCTCTCTTTTTGGCAAATGAAAATCTCTTTTACTGCTACTGGCTGCAAAGGAATCTGACATGGCCATTGACTCCATTTGAGGTCTGCATGCACATCATCATTGCAGCAAATTGTATCTGCAAGTAAGACAAAACATTGACCTTTTTGTTTTAAGAGCAAGCTACTCATATAAATATAGCATTACTCTGCACACACCACTCAGTCACACTTTATAAAGAGTTAACCCTTTTGTGATTTAAAAAGACCATATCAGGAGCTGTCAAATGTCCTTGATTTCTCTCAAGTCAAAGTTTATGTGGTCACACATCAACTATTCACAAAGCTGATTAATGTGATGTCTAAGTCAGTAAGCATCAAAAGGAAGTGCTGTGTTTTAAACCACTCTTTGTTTGCACTAGAGGGCTCAGCAGTGCCTTGAAGGCTGTGCTGTCCCGTTGGAAAACTAGAATTTCTCTTCTTTGATTTTTCAGTGATTCAAAAATATCAGCTGTTTATACAATGCCCAGCAATGTGAAATGTAGCAAGTGAACATTCAGGAGAAGAGATTGCACAAGTCCTAGATTAGAGCTCCATCAGGAGCTAAGTACAGTTTACTCTCTGCTGTCTGGATGCCTGTGGCATTAATGTCACCGACTCTGCAGCTTGCTGTATGCAGAACCAACTTTATTGCCCAAGACAGAGGCTTATTGTGGTGGTTTGGGTGTCCCCCACCCCCTCCCCCCCACACTTTTAGAAATCACCCAGACTAGACTCAGCCAGCTCTGGAAATATGAATGAAGCTTATATTTACAGCTAGCACAATATACAAGCAGAGATTTACAGTATATACAGATATATACAGAAATATACAAGGTAATACAGAAACACAACTCCCCTCCCAGAAACCTGAGTCCCCAGGAGGGGCTCTCAACCACCCCTTCATCTTCCCCCTACCCTTCTCAACCTTACCCCCATCCCAAGGAAGAATGGAGGCTCGGCCAGAGGGGTTAGAAAGCAAGGTGGATCAGCCAAAAGAAAAGTGGAGGGTGAGGTTAGAGAGTAAGATGAAGTTCAGCAAGCAGCCCCAAGCTCCCCAGCAGGTAAAGAGCCAAGAGCAAAGTGACTTTATGTTTTCCTTTCCTTTTTTACACATCTCAGCAAGACTACGAGCAAAGCAGACATCACTGTTGTTTTCATTTCTCAGTCCTTCTTACCAAGCTAGCTTCAAACTAGCACACTTATATACATAATAGAGTGTATAAACAACAGGTAAGATGCCATCATGGCAAAAGGGCTAGCCAGGGGCCCTGCAGGCACAGCAGGCACTTAGATAGGAAAACAATAGACAGCTTTATAGTTATAAATGGCCTAAACAGAAAGCATCCTCCCTCCATCTAAGAGATTCCTCTCCACAAGGCCAGATCCATGTGAGCGCAAACACTAGGGTTATCACTGCAGGGATAAGGAAGAAGACCTTTGTGGGAGAGTTCTCTCCCTAGGCAGGGCATGAGCTAGTAAACATCAGAGCTCATGCTGGGAACTGTCCTTGGGCTGTCTCGGGCCCAGGAGATGAAGCTGTAAATAACGAGCAACCCACGCACACCTGCAGGGGGCTGAACTTGCCATCCTGCAGGGGCAGACACCAGGGATTGTTTTGATACTGAGTGACCTGTCAGTACCTTGCACATAACGCTGGACCAATCTGTACCTTCCACTTGTGTCAACCTCAGCTAGTTGTGCACACCTCTTCTAAATGGTATGTAAGCTGTTGCACTTCCTTAATAAAGCATACTGCGCATTGCACTGCTAGCAGCTAACTGAGTCGATTCGTCAGTATCCCAATCAATCCCAGCCTCCTCCGGCTTCCTGCCTCCCGCAGACCTTCTTCTAAGCCTTTCTATTGCCATGGTCCATTGCTCACAAACTGCTCTTTGTCCTCCTTATCAGTCATCCCTTTCTGTGCCGTGTCTGCAGTGAAATTTCATCCATGCCAATTCCCACAGATGCCCTGTCTGCTTGAGTGGGTTTTCCACTGGTCAGGTCCAGTTCACTCTGAAGTGGAGACCAGACTTACCATGACTGAAACGGGAGCAACAATGTGAGCTGCAGCTTCAGGGATGCATGCTCTGAGGTTGGGAATTACTTTGATGAAATTTGAATGAGGCCTTAAGCAACCCATTCTAGCTGGAGATGTCCCTGCCTATGGCAAGGGGTTGGAACTGGATGATGTTTGAGGTCTCTTCCAACCTATACCATTCTATGATTCTATGATTTTTATTTTCTTGGAAAGCCCTGCCCCAAACTGTATACAGAAATGGTTCAATTTTATTTACAAGTTCTAATTTGGTCAGGAATTTCCACAAGGATTGTTATGGGCAATCTTGGCAATTTAGGAGAGTCAGAAAATGAAAAAGGCTAAGCCACAAGACAGCTTTACCCTGCTTAAAGGGTCAGAGGCAGAGCAGAGAGCATAGGGAAAGGCTGAGGGCAGCATAGGATTCTGAAGACANTCCAACCTATACCATTCTATGATTCTATGATTTTTATTTTCTTGGAAAGCCCTGCCCCAAACTGTATACAGAAATGGTTCAATTTTATTTACAAGTTCTAATTTGGTCAGGAATTTCCACAAGGATTGTTATGGGCAATCTTGGCAATTTAGGAGAGTCAGAAAATGAAAAAGGCTAAGCCACAAGACAGCTTTACCCTGCTTAAAGGGTCAGAGGCAGAGCAGAGAGCATAGGGAAAGGCTGAGGGCAGCATAGGATTCTGAAGACACTTCCTGGATTTCCTTTGCAGCAGCCTCTGGAACTGCAAGTTATAATCCACACAGAATTAAGTCCAATGCCAACAAACCTTGCCAAAGCCAAAAGTGTCTCAGACACAGCTTCCACAAGGCCGCTCTCGTGGAGCAGCACTGCCTTAGCAGCACAGGGAAAAGCTGCACTGCTGGTGTGTCCCTGCCAACAGCAGCAGTTTATGGCAGAAGCAGGGACCTTCCAGCTCAGGGGTAGCAAGCAGGAAGCCAGAATACCACCGGTCCTAGGACAGCCAGGTCTGGGTGATGCAGGCCCTAATGGACTTGCTGGAGTTGTAGACTTGCAGGACTTGAGGGACTTGTGGCACTGTGTGAGAGCTGTGCACACTTTTTCTTCACTGTGTTCAAGTTCTTTCCTAGCCAGTGTGTCCAGTGCCAATACATACTGGGTGTGCAGAATCCAGCCAGTAACAATCCCAGATTCTAGTCTGGGCTTTCCCACCAGTCAGTACACCTGTGGGAAAGGCCTTTAGGTATTCCCTGCTCAAGCCTGCAGCGGGGAGGGGAAAGCAGTTTCTCACTGTTGTGGAGGCCTTGAAGGCCTGAAAATAGGCTTGTTTATACCTTGCCCTGCCTCGACATGATTTTCTGCCCGAACCAGAGGTAAACACATTAAATGGATAAAAGGGCACAATAGGCCTGGTGCCATAAGGTCTGGCCTGCCCAGGACCCCTGATTGTATAATGTGGTTGTAAACATGTTTATGTGAGACCATGCACCCAGCTCATGCTTGCCGGGTGCTAGCCTGTGTGTCTCCCGTATTTGGAAAGTCCAGACTTGTGATTTTATCTATTATGGTATTGTTTGTCTGACTGCAAAACCCTGATTGGTCCTTCTAGTGTTGAAAGGGGCCATTAGTCTTGGCCCACATTTGATAAATAGAGCTACACAGGTAAACAATGTGCTCTCGCTCACGCTCACTTGCTCACGCTCAGGCCCAAGCTCGGACTCCCCAGATTGCTCACGCTCACTTACTTGCACAGGCTCACTTGCTCGCTCATTATTAGGCTTTAGACTCACCAGCTTCTTGCTTATGCCTGCTTGCTTTGCTGTTATTACAGAGACAGATTCTTCCATAGTCTCCCAGCCAGCTATGCACACTTGAAGCCACCGCAGTGAGTTATCAGGACCAGATCCTGTATTGCCTGCCTTTACCTACAGAGCTCAGACTCCAGAGCAGCCGTGGACCCTATTGTATGCCTGCTGCCTTATCACTGATGGGCAAGCACTACTGCCGCTGAGTTAACCAGGAGCAGACTCCACTTGTCTGCACACCATCAGCCTGCTATCCAGTGTGAGACCATGCTCAGACTGCACGGCACTGTGCTCCTCTGCACCTGAGGTCCTGCCAACAGTCCCCGGACAGAGCGCCCAGGAGAAGCCAGGAGACAAGGGCAGAGTTTGCATCCTTCGCCCGGAGGACAAGGACCCTGAAGCCAAGAGGATTCCAGCCTCAATGTCCAAGGGCAAAGACTCCCCTTAAGTTTGGACACTAGTAATAGGCTGTGACGTAGCCCTGGAGGGTGATTGATAATTAATCAGATTTGTAAGTAAGTGCTTTAATGCCTCTGTAATTTCTATTGCCTCCTGCCATAAAGCAGAGAGAGCTTCCAGCCCACCTTACTGGNAGTTAACCAGGAGCAGACTCCACTTGTCTGCACACCATCAGCCTGCTATCCAGTGTGAGACCATGCTCAGACTGCACGGCACTGTGCTCCTCTGCACCTGAGGTCCTGCCAACAGTCCCCGGACAGAGCGCCCAGGAGAAGCCAGGAGACAAGGGCAGAGTTTGCATCCTTCGCCCGGAGGACAAGGACCCTGAAGCCAAGAGGATTCCAGCCTCAATGTCCAAGGGCAAAGACTCCCCTTAAGTTTGGACACTAGTAATAGGCTGTGACGTAGCCCTGGAGGGTGATTGATAATTAATCAGATTTGTAAGTAAGTGCTTTAATGCCTCTGTAATTTCTATTGCCTCCTGCCATAAAGCAGAGAGAGCTTCCAGCCCACCTTACTGGGCAAGCAGTATACTGACCCCAAGCAGCATTACGCCACGGGTAAATCTCTCTCTGCTTATAGTTTGAATGTATGCTAGTAATTATAATAGTTTAAGTTTGATATATTCCCAGAATGTCTTCCATAACCGTGTAGGATCCTTTTAATATTAAATTCAGTGGCTGGGGGTATTGAGAGTTCAGAATATTGAAGTTAATAAATACATATTTTTATAAAAAATCCTGTCACATCAATTAATTTCTCACCTCTGCCACAATTGGCTTAGGCAGCAGAATAACCCTCCACAACACTCACCTTCTTCTTCCCCCATTCAAACCTCCACTGGTGGAGGCAGGGAAAGGGAGTTTGGAGTGCCCTACTACAGGGGAACACTAGTGGGATGGCTCAGTGTCTCAGAGATCATCAGATGCAGCTCTGTCAGCAGAGCTGGAAGCATTTTATGGAAGGGTTTATAACAGCTGATCAAAATGTTACGGCTTGCTATATCTCTTCTTTGGAGTGATCCAGGCCTTGGCTCAACTGCTGTCTGAGAAATGGAAAGATGCTAGATTTGGATTTGGAAAGTCATGTCCAGATAAGGGTGAGGAAGCTGGTGAGGGTCCTGGAGCACAGCTCTATGAGGAGAGGCTGAGGGAGCTGGGGGTGTGCAGCCTGCAGAGGCTCAGGGGTGACCTCATTGATGGCTACAACTATCTGAAGGGAGGCTGTAGCCAGGTGGGGATTGGTTTCCTCTTCTGCTAGGCAACCAGCATCAAAACAAGGGGACACAGTCTCAAGTTGTGCTGGGGGGAGGTATAGGCTGGATGCTAGGAGGAATTTGTTGCCAGAGAGAGTGATTGGCATTGGAATGGGCTGCCCAGGGAGGTGATGGAGTCACCGTCCCTGGAGGTGTTCAAGAAAAGAGTGGATGGGGCACTTAGTGCCATGGTCTAGTTGATTGGACAGGGCTGGGTGCTAGGTTGGACTGGATGAGCTTGGGAGTCTCTTCTGGCCTGGTTGATTCTGTGATTCTATGATTGTTATTTGTGGTTATTGAATGGTGCCTGCCATCTTAGGACAGGGAAGGGAGCATAACTCCAGAGGAATCTGTGAGACAGCCTTGCATTTTGGAGCCTATGCCCTGCTTTCCCTCAGGGGAAGGTTTCTTCTGCAAAGACACAACTGGGGTCAAAAAACTGCTCAGTGACTGTGCTGTCTTACTCTCGCATTGCACATTTGTGCTCCTTTACAGTGGGGTTGAGGCTTCTCTGGCAAAGGACAGAACTCCCAGGACAGAGCTGGTGGGGTTGTTAGCAAAAGAGAGGGGTGGTCCCTGCATGCAGCACAGTGGGGTGGCTTTTACAGAACAAACCATTAAAAAGTTACTGAAAGATAAATGTTCAGCATCTAAAGCTCTGCAACACACTGCTTTTCTGAGGAGGTCCCAGCTGTTTCTCATGACCCTGACACAGGGCATTTGTGTTGAGGAGGATGGAGGAAGGCACTTTGGGAAAGGTAGAAACCGAGCTGTTATGCCTTGGCGTCGCCATGTCTAGTGCTTTCAATTTTCATGAACAAGTGAGCTACACAAAGAAGAACAGGGTCAATCATCCAGACTCACCTTTGTTGGTTTTAAGAGCAATCTCTGCAGAAACAATTTGTTTTCATCCCAATGAATTTATTGTTAAGGCTGAAAAGCTGTTGCACTATGAAATAACTCAGTAACATTTACATTGTCTGTGAAAGCAAATTCTTTCTTTGTCTAACAATTTCAGGGTTGACAGAAGGACTGATTACTGCTGAGAAATGGATAATTTGTCATTTTAACCTTAATAAAGTATTAAGCAGGTGAATTTGCAGTACCTGTAACTCTGACACATAATTTAGAGTAACACTATCAGTATTATTCAGATAATACACCACACTACCATATATTCTGCAGTGTATTCCCCATTTACTGTATATTCCTCTTGATTTAACTCTCTTCCTCCTCCCAAATATCCTTTGTCTCTACCCTGCTTACTGTCTTTTGGCAGTATTTCTAGGAGTCCTCCCCTGAACTCTTCTGTCTGCTAATGCTGGGAATACCAGCATATGGTTCCTACACAGTAATATGGGCAAGATAATGTACTGCTCTCCACGCTTGGGGCCACACTGTTGAGTTGCATATGTCAGAGTTTCTGGCCAGAAAGAGCTCTTTGCATGCTTATTCTGGGTGAGGTGCAGCGAACAGCAGAATTTGGGGCAGCTGATTATGCTAAACAGACTGGGAGGTGATTTGCTGGAAAGCAGCCCTGTGGAAAAGGACCTGGAAGTCCCGATGGTCAAGAAGATATCCATGGGACAGCAATGTGTCCTTGTGGCCAAGAAGGCCAATGGGATCCTGGGGTGCATTAAGAGGAGTGTGGCCAGCAGATCCAGGAAGGTTCTCCTCCCACTCTACTCTTATCTGCAGAGACCTCACCTATAATATTGCCTTCAGTTTTGAACTTCTCAGTTCAGGAGGGATGGAGATCTGCTGGAGAGAGTCCAAGGGAGGGCTGTGAAGATGCTGAAGGGGCTGGAGCACTCCTCCCTGTGAGGAGAGGCTGAGGGGCGTGGGGCTGTTTGGTCTGGTGAAGAGAGGACTTAGAGGACATCTAATCAATGTTTATAAATATCTGAGGGCTTGGGGTCAAGAGGCAGGGGACAAACTCTTCTTAGTTGTACTCTGTGATAAGGCAAGGGGCAATGGATATGAACAATAGCACAGGAGGTTCCACCTCAACATGAGGAAGAACTTCTTTACCGTAAGGGTCACAGAGCACTGGCACAGGCTGCCCAGAGAGGTTGTGTATTCTCTTTCTCTAGAGACTTTCAAGCCCAGTCTGCATGCGTTTCTGTGTGACCTGAGCTAAATTGTATGGTCCTTCTCTGGCAGGGGGGTTAAGTCGACGATCCAGGAGGTCCTTTCCAAACCCTAACATTCTGTGATCTTATAATCTTCAGATTTGGAAAAGCATTGCCAGTGTGCATCATTTTTGCTTCTGAGGCCAGCACCAGCAATTGGTAATGCAAGTCTGCTTGACTGTTGCAATTACATGGATGAGCTCACTTAAAAATTAATTGCATCTCTAAGTGTTTTATCAGCATAGGACCTAAGTTCCAGTTCTGGGACTGCTACTATAAGAAACATATGGATGTGCTGGGAAGTGCCCACTGAAGGGAAGTGTCCAGTGATTTGCCATTGGAATGGGCTGCCCAGGGAGGTAGTGGAGTTGCTGTCCCTGGAGGTGTTCAAGAAAAGGCTGGATGAGGCATTTAGTGCCTGGTCTAGTTGATTGGATAGGGCTGGGTGCTAGGTTGGACTGGATGATCTTTGAGGTCTCTTTCAACCTGGTTGATTCTATGATTCTAAGGAACATGAGGATGATCAGATTGCTGGAGCACTGAGAGCACTGAGAGAGATGGGGCTGTTCAGTCTGGAAAAAAGAAGGCTCTGAGGAGACCTTATTGTGGCCTTCCAGTGTCTGACGGCGGTCTGCAGGAAAGTTGATGAGGGACTTTTTAGGTGTCAGGTAGCTATAGGAGTAGGGGGAATGGAGCAAAACTAGAAGTGGGTAGATTCAGATTGGATGTCAGGAAGAAGTTCTTCACCATAAGGGTGGTGAGACACTTCAACAGGTTGCCCAGGAGGGTAATGGAAGCTCCATTCCTGGAAGTTTTTAAGGCCAGCCTAGATGTGACTCTGGGCAACCTGAGGTGTCTCTGCCCATGGCAGGGTGGTTGATGCTAGATGATCCTTGAGTTCCCTTCCAAACCTGACAAATCTGATTCTGGAAGGAGTCATTATACATTGTTCAGGACTTTGCCAAAGTTGGGAATTCCACTGCTTTTCACTGCAGATGATCTGGCCAGGCAGTTTTGGCACTTAAAGTGGTGATTATATCAACTGTATTAACACTGTATCCTGTGTAGAACCCCTTAAAACAAACAAACAAACAAAATGTTTTAACTGTACCTAAACTCAAACAGATTTACCTTGCAATATTTAACTGTACTTAAAAGAGAAAGAAAAAACAACAAAACAAACACAACATAAACACAAAAGAAGTCCTGCCAAAAACTCCCAGGAAATAAAAGGAAAAGAAAAAAGACAGCATGGCTTACACAAACTGATTCATGCTACTTATCGGGCTGTTAAAGATTGATTTCTTCTGGCCTTGAGATTAGAATTGCCTTTTGCACTAGGTATGACCTCCTAGCAATAGCTTGCCAGGTGCAAAACAGTGCAAAGCCAGGACACAAGGAAAGAGTGGGTATGTGCTGTCAGGCATAGGTTTGACACAAAAAGGTGTAGGAAGTCATTTCTGTTTTTAATATCTCTGTGGGATGCATCCCATTGCTTACCACTACAGGATCATGTTTCCTTTTCTTTAGCACCAGTAACAGTGGTATTTTGAACAAATTTTCTCCTCACCTTGGTTCTTACCGCAGTCCCTCTCCCTTCTCCTCTCCTTGGATCTATTGTGGTCCCTCTCCATGTGTTGTGGGGCACTCCAAATTCCTTCTTCCTCTCTCCTTTGTCTGCAGAGATTTGAATGAGGTAAGAAGGTGGCACAAAAAACTTCTTTCCTTCCACCTTGCAGGCTTGAAGAGGGAACAGCAAAAGGTGCCTTTTCCACACATGTACTGACTTGTGTGGAAGCCCATGCTGGAATTGGCTGGGGATTGACTGGATTCGTCGTGTCCAGTGTGTATGGCAAGTGGACACTTTGTCTGGGAAAATATAAGTGAGGGGAAAAAAATATAGTGAGGAAAGTAGAGTTTCTGGCTTTACAGAGTTCTGATCATACAGAGTTCCCATTTTAGAGAGCTCCTGCTTTTGGACCACCCCCTCTTGTGGATGCCTCCCACTTTTGCATGGCTCCCAATTTTGCACCATCCTGTGCAGTCTCACTCTTGCACAGTTTGTGCCACTTGCCTACAAGTCTGCAAGCTCAGCAAGTCCTTAGGTCCAGTTGAGAAAGCTGCCAGTGGCATCTGGACCTGGCTTCTCTCAGACCATGCTACAGCTTGTCTTCCTGCTCACTACCCCGAGCTGGAGAAGGTGCCAGCAGTTTGGCCTTCCCCTGAGCTGCCGAGGCAGTGCTGCTCCACGAATCTTTGCCTCGTGGAAGCTGTGACACTCAGAGTTTTGCCGTGTAGATCCACAACATGGACTTAGCTTGCAGTTTCAGAGGCTGCCAACAGAGAAATTCATCAGGGGTCATTGCTAAATTCCTGCTTCACCTCTGTGAGTAAAAAAGCTGTCTCCTTGTGTTCTCTGCGCAGCCTGATTTAGAAGTGGGGTAAAGGTGACCTGTAGCTTAGCCTTTTCCATTTTCTGACTTTCCTAAACTACTAAACTTGCCCATAAGTATCCTTGTGAAGATTTTTTGACCAAATTTGAGCCTGTAAATAAACCTTAACTAGTTCTGTATATAGTTTGGGGGCAGGGTTTTTGGGGGAAATAAGAATGATTTTGTTTCTATAATTCCTGCCTCAGCCAATTAATTCCCAACCAAGTCACCATGTTTTTTTTTTTTTTTTCTTTCCTTTGTAAATGGAAAAACAGTACTTTGGTTCTGAAACATCCCATAAACTCATAGATGCTCTCTGATAAACAGAGTTTTTGAACTGATGCAGGCCAGGAAAGGCTGAAAACTGATGCATCTACCTGTGATTTACAACACAACTAATATAGCCTCCAAAATGGGAAATCCTATAGACTTAAAGAATATTATTATCATAGAATCATAGAATCAGTCAGGGTTGGAAGGGATCACAAGGATTGTCTAGTTCTAACCCCCCTGCCATGGGCAGGGATACCCTCCCCTAGATCAGGCTGGCCAGAGCCTCAATTATTGAAATTATGAGAATAGAGAGGAGGCCTCACAGCAGATAATACCTGTCCTCCTTACTCTCACTGATTTTCCAAGGGTTGAAACTTTCTGTGTCATCTTACAATCTACCCTGGAGTTTAATTCTCTCCACAATGCAATATGTGGGCCTGTTTGTCCTGTACATTCTTATTCAATCTGACTGCAGTGCTTGTTTGTCAGGAAAGGGGATGAGTGAGTGTTCAAAATGCAGAGAAATCTTAGTGTAACAGTCAAGGTTGAGATTTTTTGCAAGCCCTGATTCTGAGAAGAGAGCAATAGCTTTAATCAATACTTGCATTTACAACAGTGATTTCAAATGTCTTTTGCAGACCTGATGCATCTGGGTCAGAATCATCCTATTTATTTATATTTCAGCTAAATTCAAGTCACCAGTGCCCAACAAATATGCATGGTGTGGCCAATATCCACAATATTATTGTAAATTAGAGTTATCCAGACACCATACTGCATGCAAATGTAATGATAACATCTGCACTGGCTGACACACCGAGCTCTTCAATCCTTTGTCCTTTCATGCAGAGCACATAAATGGTGCCTAGAAAAGAGAAGCACAGCACAGGGTGTAGGGCAAGACTACTTTCTTGTCACAGACTTCAAGCTTTTAGTAATTCGTAGCTCAGGGACTTTTGAGGAGAGGTTTGTATTCCATCATTAAATGATGAGAGATCCTCTAGATGGAGTCTGACCTCCAGCACAGCTGTGCTGGGTCAAGAAGAGGCCAGAGACAGAATGCTGGAAATGCCCAAACTGCAGTGAGAGTATAGCAGTATCCAGTCCATAATCTGAGGGCTGTGGGGGAAAAGTTAAGAGGAAATGATGTCTTTCAGATATGCAGTATCTCCATCTCATTGTGGCTATATCTGTAAAGCCCTACTGGGAGCCTCCTGCAAACAAAAGTTCTTGTAGGATTCTTGTAGGACTCTGCTCTTGTAGGACTCTGCTCTTGTAGGGCTCTTTCTTGACATGCCACTGGGGTGTGATGGGAGGGCAGGCTGAGGACATGTATTAATAGGATCATCCAGGCATAATATTTAAAGAAACACCTTTAAGATTTTTGAGAGTAGAGTGAAGACAGAAATGGCCTGTAGTACAGACTGGATTGCTTTTCCTTTTGGGATATGAATTCTAATTATTTTTTTTTTCCAAGCCAAGAGCTTGAAAAATCTAGCAGATACATTGAAAAATCACCTAGCACTAGGAGAGAACTTCTGATACTGATGACACACGCAGGAAGAGCATCAGTGGTCATAATTGTTATGCCAGTCATCCAGCTTGCAGAACCTGCAGAGCAAATGCAGTGGCCACGACTTTTGTGATGGAATCCAGGAAAAATACCAGCGTATTCTGAACCTGAGTGTAAACAAGGATCTTCCTCCTTATGCTGAAGGCAGTAATTCTTCCCTCAAACATTAATCCTCTCTCCTTGTTCCTTGAAGTATTGCCATGCCCCAAAAGGAAGTACAGAGGCTATCAGATGATTCACAATGTGTGATTTGTGTTCAGGTGAAATGGGCATAAGTCAAAATGGAAAAAAGGCAAAAAAGCTCTAACTTAATCATGAGTCTAACTAAACCATTTGGCTCTGTTTCTTCACATAGTAGGTCGCCCCCACTTATCAGAGAAGTGTTAGTCTTGAAAGAACCACCAGGAGTGGAGGAAAAAGACCTTCTTCTCTGCACCCATCTGTGGGGTTCAGCAGCTCCGATTATCCCATGTAGGCAGCACTAGTGGCAGCTCCCTCAGATGTGTGCCTTACAGGTTGCCAACAGGCAGCTTGTAAAGTGGCTTTCAAATCCCTGCTGGCCATCATTCCTGGGACGCAGGCAAGAAACTCTCAGGGTTGCAGTTGTCCTTAGAAGAGCAATGCCTTGTAAGCTTTTTCCTTCAGACATGCCATTGGTCACTTGGTGAATTCATCTTCATCCTTCCTTGCTGTCCTCTCTTGAACAGTGAAAGAGAGCAAAGGTTTTGTTTCAGACCAGGCTACAGCCTGGATGAAGCATACATTTTTGGAGTTCTGCTTTTAGCAACTTCTCATTTCACTTGGAGAGCAGGGAAGAGACTAGGTGGTACCATCATCATGTAGACACTGGTGTAGACATGATTTCTGCTGACACATCACTGCCAACTCTCTCCTTCCCCCTGTCCCAATCTATTTTCAAGGATAATGAGTGGGCTTTAGCATTTCTAAATATGCATCTGTGATTGCAGCAGAGGAGTGTGTTTTCTGGGTACATTGATTAAATAGGCTGGGTGAAGAGTGGGTTGAGGTAGCTCTGAAGAAAGAGGCTTAGTGTACTGCTTGATGAGAACCTCAACACAAGTAGGCAGTGAGTTTCTGCAGCTCAGAAGGCAAGTCGTATCCTAGGCTGCATCAAAAGAAGCATGGCCAGCAGGTCAAGAATGGTGATTGTTCCCCTTTACTCTGCTCTTATGAGACCCCACTTTGAATACTGTTCCCAGTTCTGGTGTCCCCATCACAAGAAGGACACAGACCTGTTGGAGTGAGTTCAGAGGAGGGCCAGAAAGATGATCCAAGTGCTGGAATACCTCTGCTATGAAGATAGGCTGAGGAAGCTGGAGTTGCTCATGCTAGAGAAGAAAAACCTTCAGGAGGGACCTGATAGCTGCTTTCCAGTAATTGAAAGAATCCTACAGGAAGGATGAAGAGGGACTTTTTGTAAGGGTGTCTAGCAATAGGATGAGTGTGTGTGGTTTTAAGCTGAGGAAGAGTAGATTCAGACTGAATCTTAGGAAGAAGTTCTTCAGTACAAGGCTGGTGAGACACTAGAACACACCATTCAGGAAGGTTGTGGATGCCTACTCCCTGGGGGTGTTCAAGGCCACACCGGATGAGCTAAGTCTATCTGCGAGGCATTCCTGCATATCTGTGAGGATATTGGAGTAGATGATCTCAAAGGTCACTTGCAACCTAAGCCATTCTGTGATTCTATGCTTTACCATGAAATAGAATTGAGCATGAAAAATATAGGCATCCAAACAGGTGCCTGTGAGTCCCAGTCAGGTAAATGGCAGGGTGGAAGATGACCTCTTGGTAGAAGAAGCATTCTCTTACTTATATCCCAAGACATTCAGCTAGTGGAAGACTCAGACGAGGCTCCTCCACTTGTTATGAAAATCATCCCTTTCAACCTCATTTCTGTAGGAGCTTCATGGAGGAACTGTGGTACTCCTCTCTGATGGCAGGAGGGTTGCTTTAGCATGTTTGCTGAACTTTTTTGTGTGGGCAGCAATTTTTTTCCAAGTGATTTTGTTTGATTCTAAGACTGTGCTCTTTGAAATTCCTTAATACAGCGCGTTATGTTAAAACGAGCAAGCAAGCAAACAAACAACACAAAAACCCAAACACAAAGGAGCAGATTAACATAGCTACCATAGCAGGTTTCTTCTGGTGCTGCAATCAGTGAAGTAGATGTTAATGTGGAGAAAGGCTCGTTAACTTTAATAAAGACCCAGAGAGCCTCATTTCTTGCAGCCATGAGTCATGCCAGTGCGTATTTTTTTCAGAAGCTAGATATATTCCCCATCACAGGCAATTGAACTGCCCATACTTCATTAGGCCATCTGTCTGCCTGGAGTGTGTGCAAATTGTGTTGCTCAGTGTCATTTCAAATCCTACCTTCCACAAGCAGAAGTAGGAATAAAGGATTTGTTCACTCATCAATATTTCAATGAAGAGGGGGATAAGATCTAAGAAGCACAGCAGTATTGTCAGATGTCGCTGTCATTTATAGAGCTGAATATAGCTGGTATCATAAAACAGTTTGGGTTGGAACAGACCTGTCAGGTTATCTAGTTCCAAACCCACTGCTGTGGGCAAGGACACCTTCCACTAGACCAGGTTGCTTAAAGTCCCATCTAACCTGTCCTTGAACGCTTCCAGGAAGGGAGGCAGCCACAGCGTCCTAGGGCAAATTATTCTAGTGTTTTGCCATCCTCACAGTAAAGAATTTCTTTGTAGCAGTTTAAGAGGTAATGCTCTGTTTTGGTTCTAAATTATAAACAAGAGAGAGGTACTTTCTGGACATTCTTTTGAATATAGCATGAGTGAGCAGGGCATTGGTTGGAAAAGGAAAATAATGATGGAGTCATAGTATCATAGTATCATAGTATCATCAGGGTTGGAAGAGACCTCACAGATCATCAAGTCCAACCCTTCACCACAGAGCTCAAGGCTAGACCATGGCACCAAGTGCCACGTACAATCTTGCCTTGAACAGCTCCAGGGACGGCGACTCCACCACCTTCCTGGGCAGCCCATTCCAGTGTCCAATGACTCTCTCAGTGAAGAACTTTCTCCTTACCTCGAGCCTAAACTTCCCCTGGCACAGCCTGAGGCTGTGTCCTCTCGTTCTGGCACTGGCCACCTGAGAGAAGAGAGCAACCTCCCCCTGGCCACAACCACCCCTCAGGCAGTTGTAGACAGCAATAAGGTCACCCCTGAGCCTCCTCTT
>WAAF01007315.1:0-12265 GCA_013400475.1 Tricholaema leucomelas | reverse complement strand
GCAAAGCAAAGTGAGGCATAGAATGAGCCTATTTTTCGGGCCTATGGGCCCTCCACGACATAGATCATCAAGTTCAACCCGTTACCACAGAGCTCAAGGCTAGACCATGGCACCAAGTGCCACATCCAATCCTGCCTTGAACAGCTCCAGGGATGGCGACTCCACCACCTCCCTGGGCAGCCCATTCCAGTAGCCAATGACTCTCTCAATGAAGAACTTTCTCCTCACATCCAGCCTAAATTTCCCCTGGCATAGCTTGAGGCTGTGTCCTCTTGTTCTGATGCTGGCCGTCTGAGAGAAGAGAGCAACCTCCTCCTGGCTACAACTACCCCTCAGATAGGTGTAGACAGCGATAAGGTCTCCCCTGAGCCTCTGCTTCTCCAGGCTAAACAATCCCAGCTCCCTCAGCCTCTCTTTGTAGGGCTGTGCTCGAGGCCTTTCGTTTACCTGGAAAGTCCACTGCTGAGAGTGGAGGAACAGACTCTAAATGCCTCCACGTGATCAGCCTGCATAGCCAGCGTGACATTGTGCTGAGACTTCACATGGTAAGACATCCTGCATACATCTGAAAGTCTCCTATCAAGATGAGAAGTCCTGGAGATACACAGATCATCCAGAGGAGCCAGGAGACAAGGACAGAGATTGTCTGCCTCCTTTCCCCAGAAGCCTAGGAAGAATCAAGTCTCAGCAGCCAACAAGACAGAGTTCCCTGAAAGCATTTGGGTGCTGTCTGGGACTGTGGCTAGCCCTGACAGTTGGGTAATAATAATTTTGTGACTGAATATCTAAAAGCCTCTTTGTAATTCTCCGTTGACTTCTGCTATAAGCAGAAAGAATTCCTTGAGTCCATCTATTGGGCAAGCAGTATATTGACCTCAAGCGGCATTTGACTGCAGGAATCTTCTCTTCCATTTCAATTAATGTTTATATATTTTGGTGGTTATTACTAGATCTAGATATTATCCATAGAAAGTTTCCATGGCCATGCAAAACCTGGAATATTATTACAATTAGTGGTCAGAGGTGGTGAGAGTTCTGAATATCAAAAATAATAAACAATATAAATTTTGGAAAAATATAATATCACATTAATTAATCTCCCCTTTGTAACACCTTGTTAAACTTCATGAGATTCATATGGGCACATGCCTCAAGTCTGTCAAGGTCTACTTGGATGACATTCTTCCCCTCAAGTGCTTTTACTGTGACACTCAACTTGCTGTCACTGGCAAATTTGCTGAGAGTGCTCTTAGCTCCACTGTCCATGTCACTGACAAATATATTAAACAATGCTGGTCCTGAGAAATGCTACTTGTCACTGGAGCATTGAGCCACTGATTGCAACAAGTTGGGAGCAAGTGTCAATCTGTTAGAGGGTAGGAGAACTCTGCAGAGGGACCTGAACAGGCTGGATAGATGGGCACAGTCCAGCGCCATGAGTTTTAACAAGCCCAAGTGCCAGGTTCTGCACTTTGGCCACAACAACCCCATGCAGAGCTACAGGCTGGGGACAGAGTAGCTGGAGAGCAGCCAGGCAGAAAGAGACCTGGGGGTACTGAGTGGCAGCTGAACATGAGCCAGCAGTGTGCCCAGGTGGCCAAGAATTTCAATGGCATCCTGGCCTGTAACAGGAATAGTGTGATCAGCAGGAACAAGGAAGTCCTCCTGCCCCTGTACTCAGCAGTGGTTAGGCCACAACAGTTCTGGGCCTCACAGTTTAAGAGAGATGTTGAAGTGCTTGAATGTGTCCAGAGAAGGGCATCAAGGCTGGTAAGGGGTCTGGAGCACAGCCCTGTGAGGAGAGGCTGAGGGAGCTGAGGGTGTGCAGCCTGGAGAAGAGGAGGCTCAGGGCAGACCTTATTGCTCTCTACAGCTACCTGAAGAAAGGTTGTAGCCAAGTGGGGCTGGTCTCTTCTTTGAAACAACCGGGGCTGGTCTCTTCTCTGAAACAACCAAGGACAGAACAAGAGGACACTGTGCCAGGGTAGGTTTAGGTTGGATGTTAGGAAGAAGTTCTTCACAGAGAATAATTAGCATTGGAGTGGGCTGCCCAGGGTGGTGGTGGAGTCCCTTCCCTGGAGACATTTAAAAGGAGGCTGGATGAGGCACTTAGTGCCATGGTTTAGTGAATTAAAGGTGTTAGTTGATAGGTTGGACCTGATGATCTTGAAGGTCTTTTCCAACGTGGTTAATTTTGTGATTCTGTTAACTCTTTGAGTGCAACCATCCAGTGAACTCCTTATCCATGCGGTGGTCCATCTGTCAAATTCATGTCTCCCTGATTTAGAGACAAGGATATAGTTGGGCACTGTCATATGCTTTGCACGAGTCCAGATAGATAACCTCACTTGCTCTTCCCTTATTCACCAGTGCTGTAACCCCATCTTGAAAGACCACCAAATTAATCAGGCACAATTTGCCTTCAGTGAAGCTACATTGGTTGTCACCAATCACCAACTTATTTTATATCTTAGCACAGTTTCCAGAAGATTCCCTTCATTCATCTTGCCAGGCACACAGCTGAGACTGACTGCCCTGTAATTCCCCAGCTCTCCCTTTCCTCCTTTTTATTTTTAGAAATGGAGACTATATTTCTCCTTTGCCACTCAGTGGGAACTTCAGCAGTCTGCCATGACTTCTTATTTAAACTTAGTATGCATAACAGAGTAAATTTTTTTATTCCATTATTTGAATTGTGTATCTGAGGTGCTGATCCTAAGGATTCATTAGCCATCCACTCATGAAGCTGCCTCTAGCTATGGGAAGAGGCTTCAATGAATAAGACAGCCCTGTGATGAAAAGCAAAATGCTAATGTTTTGTCCTGCTCTTCTTCCTCTTGGAGAGGAAGTGACACCTGGACTTTGTGCAAAGCCCATATTATGTTCCCTGACCTTCTTCTTGGTCAAATATGAAGGCTTTTTCTGATATGCCTTCTCTTCTAATACTATTTCATCTCTTCCACAAGTAATAAGAAGTTTCCAAAGATATAAGTGATCACCACCAAGTATATCAGCCATTCCTCAGTAAGAGAAGTAATGAGAATATACAATACAGTAGAATGCAAGTCATTGCAAATCTTAAAGTTTGGCTTTCTAATTGGATTTTGGAGCTTAAACTGCTGATTTCTCTGGTTTGGTGCTGAATAAATCAATAACATGTTGGTCTGTATCATTCAGCTTGTGCTACTGCTTTTTTGCATCTTTAGATGCCTTTTGATGTTCAATATTCTAACCTGGCACTGTCTCCTGAAGCAGCTGAGCTTCCAAATTTAGACTGGCAAGTCCAAGGCAGCTATGATCAGAGTAAATGCTTCATGTAGCTAAAGATGTTGTACACTAGCACTATAAATCTGACTATTTATTGCTTTAAGCAAACAAAAGCTGTTGAGTGGTATCTGACAGCTGTTATCTGATAGAGTAGGGGAGGTTGAAATTCAGTCCTCTAGGGCCTAACATCCAGGTTGTTTTTTATGCCAGAAGGTTTCTTTTTAATGTCTCTATTGATGACTTTGATTCAGGCAAGAGAGTGTCATCAGTAAGTTTGTAGATGAGACCAGGTTAGGTGGCAGTGTTGATTCGAATGAGGTTAGAGAGGCTCTTTAAAGGGACTTGGATAGGCTGGATCAATGGGCCAGAATTAATGGGATGAGTTTCAGCAAAGCCAAATTCCAGGTGCTGGAGCTGGGTCACTACAACCTCAAGCAATGCTACAGGCTCGGGGAAGCGTGACTGGAGAGCTGCCTGGCAGAGAGGGATCTGGGGGTTGTAATAGACATGAGCTGAATATGAGCCAGCAGTGTGCCCAGGTGGCCAAGAAGGACAGTGGCGTCCTGGCTTGGATTAAAAATGCTGAGGCCAGCAGTAGCAGGGAGGTGATTGCTCACCTATACTTGGCACTGGAGAAGTCATATCTTGAGTATTGTGTTCAGTTTTGGGCATAAGAGGGAAGTGGAGGTGCTGGAACATGTCCAGAGGAGGGCAATAAAACTGGGGAAGGGCCTGGAGAATAAATCTTACAAGGAGTGACTGAGGAAGCTGGGGATGGTTAGTTTGAGGAAGAGGAGGCTGAGGGGAGACCTCATTGCTATCTACAACTCTCTGAAAGGACGTTGTGGAGAGGCTGCTGCTGGTCTCTTCTCATAGGTAATTGGAGACAGAACAAGAGGCAACCTCAAGCTGAGGCTGGGGAGGTTTAGATTGGACGTTAGGAAAATGTTTTTCATGGAGAGAGTGGTCAGGGACTGCCATGAGCTGCCCAGAGAGGTGACAGAATCACCAACCTCAGTGGTTCTTCACCTTGGATGTGTTTAAGGGTGGTTCGGATGTGGTACTTAGGGATACAGTTTAATGTGAATCTTGGAGAGTAGTGTTATAGGTTGGAATTGGTGATCTTGAGGGTATTTCCAACCTGGATGTTTCTGTGATTCTGTGAATAAGCTGGTCTTTAAACACATTAAATGGATAAACAAGCACAAAAGGGGCACAATAGGCCTGGTGCCACAAAGTCTGGCCTGCCTACAGTCCAGGTTATAAACATTGCATAAACCCACGTGCTTAGTGTGTGGCCCACGCATGCTCTCCCCATATTTGGGGGTACCAGGCTTGTGATTTTGCCTATTATGGTATTGTTTGGCTAACTGCCAAAACCTGATTGGTCATTCTAGTGTCCAAAGGGCCATTAATCTTGGCCCACAGTTGATAAATAGAAGCACACAGGTAAACAACGTGCTCTGACTCCATTGCTGCAGCTCTGACTCCATTGCTTCTGCTCTCTCACTCTCACTTGTGCTTCACCAGCGTGCTCTGACTCTCATGCTCAGGCCCCGTGCACTGTCCCCCCTCTGCTCACAATCACTCACATTCAGGCACACTCACTGATTATTAGATTCAGACTCACCAGCCTCTTGCTTATGCCTGCTTGCTTATGCTGTTATTACAGAGCTCAGACTCCCAGCCAGCTATGGTGAGTTAATCAGGACTTGATCCTGCATTGTCTGTTATTATCTAAGGAGCTCAGACTTCTGTGCCTCCGTGTATGCCCGCTGCCTTATCATTTCCTGGTAAGTGCCACTGCTGCCAAGTTACTAGGAAGCAGACCCCTCTTGTCTGCATGCAATTGGCCTGCCAGTGAGCGTGACAACGTGCTCAGACTGCATGGCATCCTTCTCCTGCACCTGAGGTCCTGCCTACGAATTCCCTGGACAAAGCACCTAGAAGAAGCCAGGAGACAAGGGCAGAGATTGCATCCCTTGCCAGGAGAATGTTATGGAGGCAGGAATTGATTTGGCCGAGTCAGGAATTTATAAAAATAGAGTTATTTTATTTTCCCGAAAACACTCGCCCAAACTATATACAGAAGATAATTTAGATTTAATTAGCAGGTTCGTTCTTAGTTGGTTGAGAATATCTGTACAGATAGGATGCCACAGGTAAACTTCACTAATGTTTAAGTCAGAAGCTGGAAAACACTTGAGCTATTAAATACAGCGTTTCCCTACTATCAAAATAAGGCTGAGACGAAAGCTACTCACAAACAGACCGTGCTGGCTTGAAAGGAAGACGATTCAAAGGTCTGTCCGGCGGTCTTTTCAGAAACCTTCAGGGTCATTAGAGAGCGATAAAGCTGCACAATAAGGTGCTTAAGGTGAAGTCCTTCAGAGTTTGTCTTCACAGCAAGAAGAGCTATCCAGGCGGGGGGAGAAGAACTCCACGGCAGGCACACCAAGGTGGGAACACTCCAAGGCGAGAACGAACTCCATGGCCAGAGCACCCCAAGGTGGGAACAAAATCCAAAGTGGGGACCCCAAGGTGTGAAGTCCCCCCAATATTTATGCCTTTCCTAGACAAAGAGCCGAGTTACCACTTCCCAGGCACGAAGAGCACACAGCCAATCCCCAGCTGAGTCCAGCGCGGGCCTGGCATGGGGCACCCCTCATGCCAGAAGAGTCCCCCTGCTCCTCCCCTTCACACCTGCAGGGCAGGGGGGATGGAAACAGGTCTTTTCATGCCTTTTTTCCTCTCCCATTCAAACCACAGAGGGAGAGGAATTTCGAGGTACACGGGCCTCCAGGACAGAGAACAAGCATCATTTCCCTCAGACAACTGGGAAGATTGCATCCTTTCCCCTGAAGCTGGGAGGATTCCAGCCTCAAAGTCCACAGGCAAAGCTCCCCTGAAGTTTGGACACTAGTAATAGGCTGTGATGTAGCCCCGGAGGGTGATTGATGATTATTGATAATTAATCAGAATTGCGAGTAAATGCTTTAATGCCTCTGTAATTCCTATTGTCTCAGCCCACTCTGCTGAGCAAATAGTATATAGTCCCCAAGCAGCATTAAGCCGTGGGGTTAAGTCCTCTCTCTGTTTATAGTTGAATGTTTGCTAGTTATTAAGAAGTTATAATGTGGTATTAATCCTAGAATGTCTTTCCATGACCGTGTAGAATCTTTTTAATATTAAATACAGTGGTTGGGGGTGGTGAGAGTTCAAAATATTGAAGTTAATAAATATATATTTTTATACATATTATCTCGCACCAATTAATTTCTCCCCTCTGTCACAAATCAGTGTAGGCGGCAGAATCCCCCTCCGTAACAGGCCAGTAGGACAAGGGACTTATTCTTCTCTTGTACTCAACAACGGTCAGGCCACACCTTGAGTACTCAGGGGTGACCTCATTGCTGTCTACAACTACCTGAAGGGAGGTTGTAGCCAGGTGGGGATTGGTTTCTTCTGCCAAGCAACCGACAATAGAAGAAGGGGACATAGCCTCAAGTCGTGTCGGGAGAGGTCTAGGCTGGATGTTAGGAGGAAGTTCTTCAAAGAGAGAGTGATTCGCATTGGAAAGGGCTGCCCAGGGAGGTGGTGGATTCACTGTCCCTGGAGGTGTTGAAGCAAAGCCTGGATGAGGCACTTGGTTCCATGGTCTAGTTGATTGGACTGAGTGATAGGTTGGACTGGATGATCTTGGAGGTCTCTTCCAGCCTGGTTCATTCTATCATTCTGTGACTTTTATTTGTGTGCCTGAAATTTACAATACTATCACTGAGGTAACAGCCCTGAGGCAGTTGATGGGAACAGGGATCTTTCTCTGCAGCTGGGGTCTTATTTCATTATTCACATTTTTAATGAATGTGACTGCACTGTCATGTGAGTATTCAGTTATAAATTAGCCTTTGAGCTAGACGAATTATTTCATCAAGCAAACACATTGCACACTGGATGTTTAGATTAATTAGATCCTCTTCATTTTCAAATAAGAACTTCTTTATGCTAGGAAATGTGATTAAGTTTATTGATTACCTGAACTCCATTATCAGATGTGTATGTGGTTCACAAAAGTCATTTAGTATTTCCTGAGCAGAAAAGAGAGTTGGGCATTTTCACATGGCTTCTATTATCATATTCATTAAACATTCATGTAATTTTCTTCATTGTCTAATAAATGTACAATTATGACCACTAACTCCCAAGACTTAAGTTGTTTAAGTGCCGTAAGATATCCAGCAAAATGTTGGATTCTGAGGCATTGGTTTTCTGTCTAAATGTCTGGCATTTTCACAGTCCCTTGAAACTCCAAATCCAATCATCTCTGCGGCAGAAGGAAGGTAATTGAAACGTTAGGCATAGCTCAGCCTTCAAGGGGATGAAAAAACAAAATATAGGCAAGCTTACCGTGGCACTCTACAAAGCTGAGTGTGTTCTGGTTTATGATGAAACAAACTTCACTCTCAGAATAAAAAAAAAAAACACTGCAGCCAGAATTCATAACATTATCAAGGTAGTAGCAATGGAAACAGTGTTTTCCTCTGTCAGTTGCACAAACCTGGTGTAATAAAATACCATAAATAACCTGGCATGCAGATGGATACAGCTTGTGGAAACTTTGAAGTCCACAGCTCAGGGTGTTGCAGATAGGGTCTGGCGATCTGAAGATGGCACGATGTTATGGAAAGATAGGGCCCCTCTCTGTGTCCTGTATGACTTCTCTATGATTCCTTTGTTATACTTAGCTTCCTGTCTGTGATGCAAGCAGAAGGAAGCGATGTTGCTACCTATCCTATATAATCCCATGCTACACATTAATAAACGCCATTTTGCTGTCCACCACATTGGTGTTTGCATGCTGATGACCACGTGCTGCCATTATTGAACCAGGGCATTGTGGCGAGCGGCCACATCAGGGTCTTTCCTGATTTACAGAAATTTGGAAATGCCAATTTTCATCTTTCATTATCATTGTTTAAATCCCTTCAAGTTTACTTCACTTCATGCTTACCCTGTGCAAAGCCCTTGAAGATCATGTGGGTAGTTCCCACATGGCAAAGCAGGTGGATGTGTGAATGTACATCAGGAAAATAAGAAAAGAGATTATTTACACACAAGTCACCTCGAGGCATTGCAAGAAACATGGCTGGTGCTTACTTTTAGGAGGACTGCGTGGTGAGGAAGAGTAGACTCTTTGTAGGTAAGCCTGGACAAAAGTTTACACCAGACATGTAAATAAGCAGGTCAGGCAGACTTAGACAATGGAGACTCACACGTGTCAAGTAAGTAAACAGGAGGTGACAAAGAGGTCTCGAGGAAGCAGCAGGAACAATGCCGTGTTTTTTAGAGATAGCCAACAGAAATGAAGCTCTCGAATGAAATTGGAGAAAAAATACAGAACTATATTTGGAGAGAAATACAGAGATAGACATTGCAAAGCAATTACCACATCCCTGCCAAACCCCCTTGAATTTTTCCCCTAACTCCAAAACTAAATCTATACTCCCCAGTGCTCCAACCCTCCCACCCTCTCCTCCCCCCGCAAATGCCTCTGCCATCCAAGAGGCCTAATCAAGCCTCTGGAGGCCCCAGAACAGGCCTACTGCTATTCCTCCTGGTGAAGTGGAAGACACAGGGCAAGAGGAGGAGGAAAGGAGAGCGAGCTGGTCTTGTGAGTTTATAAAGAGATAGCAGAATTATGGGATTGAGTAACAATCTTCTAGTCCCCAGAAGATTTTTTAACCCTAGTCTCAACCTGGGACAAACAAGGATAGAGATGCCAGACAAGGGAATGGACATGTGGAAGTGATTGCTTTTGGCACAGGCCAGCAGACAAGAAAGAAAAGTTGGAGTGCAGGAGAAACCAAAAATAGGATATATTGGTCAGCAGTGGAAGATTTAATGAGATTGTGAGAGAGTAAAGAGTGTAATTTCCAAACAGAGACACTAGTTACCTTCTGACTCCTTCCAAAAAGCAGAAGCCCTATATCCTATTTCCTCTGGCTGAGTGAATTATATGATCAACAGAATGACTTCTAGTCTCACCTCTACCTGTGGTGCTGTAAGCTTAGTAGAGGCTACACAACTGATGCAGACAAGAAATAAAGGTGTTTTGGCTTACAGGTCTGTCTCAGCCAGTAATGAGGTTGTCCAGGTGACACAGAGCAGCAGTAACGTTCCTTGATTGGTGTGACATGGAAAATTAACTGAAGTCACCAGAATAGCCTTTTGACATGGAGGTACCATGAGCTACTCACAGGAGCTCCATGAGCTGCATATTCCCTGGAGACCTCACTGATGAATGAGAAAACCTAAGTTTTTATAACTGCCTTCCGTTTGGAGCTCTTTCTGCCTTTGTTGCTGAATAGCCTTTATGTCAAGTGAGCTACACATCTGTATTTCCTTCTTGAACATTTCACAAGACGTGGTCTCAGTATCTACATGAAAGCTTATCAGCAGCTGTCATAACATCACATGCTTTTTTGGGAACAACCTAACAGATGGGTTCCAGTCTCACCTCACTCTGGGGACTAACAGACAAATAGCAGATTTATTCTCTTCTCAAGCAGATGTTTTGTGACTGAATCTGTCACTATGGGACATTGTATCTAGATTAGTCTCCTGAATGTACTTCAGCAATTTATGAGCAGAAATTTTGTGTCTGGCCCTCCAGTGCTGTTACACCTGTGTGGTGTGTCTCGTAGAGTGCTCTCACTTCTCGGAGTTTCGTGTTTCACCATCCTGCTTTCTGCTCCAAAGAATACCCAAACTTGTAAATGGTATGAATTTCATCAGCACTGTCATGGTTACAGGCCCACTGCAGCCAAGCCTCATGAAGCACTTCTGCCTGCTAGGCTGGCAAGGTGGAACTGGGAGCAAAATGCAAAACTATGTAATAAACCAGTAATATTTCAAATGAGTAGTATAACATACAACACGCACATGGACCCTGGTGTTTTACTGCCCATTGCTGCCTGCACCAGACCCTCCCTTTACATATTGTGAATGAGTTTTATGGTATGGAATACCCTGTTGGGTAGTTTAGCCAGGTATCTTGGATATGGCTCTTCCCAGCTCCTTGTGAACAGTCACAGAATCACAGAACCTTAGAGGTGCGAAGGGACCTCCAGAGATCATCAAGTCCAACCACCCTGCCAAGCAGGATCCCCCCCTAGGGTAGAAGGAGACTCCACAATCTCTCTGGGCAGCCTGCTCTAGGTCTCTGTCACCCTCACTGTAAAGAAGTTTCTCCTCATGTTGAAGTGAAACCTGTGTTCCAGTTTGTATCCATTGTTCCTTGTCTTATCGCTGCTGACTACCCAAAAGAGATTGGCTCCAGACACTTGACACCTACCCCTCACATATTTGTACATGTCGATCAGATCTCCTCTCAGCCTTCTCTTCTCCAGACTAAACAGCCCCAGGGCTCTCAGTCTCTCTCCACAGGGGAGATGCTCAAGTCCTCCAGTCATCCTTGTGGCTTTCCGCTGGATACTTCCCATCAGGTCCCTGTCTCTCCTGAACTGGAGAGCTCAAAGAAAATTAACCTTATCCCATCAAAACCCAAATCAAACAGGTAACAAAGCAGGGAAGTCTTTGATCGTAGAATCATAGACGGCACTGTGTTGGAACAGATGCCTAGAGGCCATCTAATTGAGCCCCAATGCAGTAAGCAGGGATATGACCAACTAGATCATTTTGCTCAAGGCCCTGCCAAGCCTGACCTTGAAATGCCTTCAGGGATGAGGCCTGCACCACCTCCAGAGGCAACCTGTTCCAGTACTCCAACACCCTTGTAGTGAAGAACTTCTTCCAAATGTTCAATCTAAATCTACCCTGCTCTAGTTTAAGTCCATTGCCCCTTGACCTACAGATACAGGCCTTTGTAAATAGTCCCTCTCCAGCTTTCTTGTAGGCCCCCTTCAGGTACTGGAAGGCTACTATAAAGTCTCCCTGGAGCCTTTGTTTTTCCAGGCTGAGCAGACACAGCTGTCTCAGTCTGTCTTAGTAGGAGAGGTGCTCCAGCCCTCTGAGCAATTTTGTGTTGCCCTCCTTTAAACTTTCTCCATCAGGTCCATGTCCTTCTTGTGTTGAGGGCCCCAGAGCTGGACATAACATGCCAAGTTGAGTCTCAGCAGAGCAGAATAGAGTGGCAACATCACCTGCCTATCTAGTGGCCAAGCTCCTTCTGATGGAGCCCAGGATGCTATTTGCTGTCTGGGCTACAATTGCACATTGTTGGCGCATGTCCATCTTTTTGTCCACCAGTATCTCTGAGTCTTTATTCACAGAGCTGCTCTCAATTTCATCATCCCCCAGCCTATATTGATAATGAGAGTTGTCCTGACTCAGCACAGGAGCTTGCACTTGGCCTTGATGAACCTCACGAAGTTCTCTTGGGCCCACATCTCCAGTCTGCCCAGGTCCCTCTGCATAACATCCCATTCCTTTGGCACATCAATTGTACCACTCAGTTTGGTGTCATCTGCAAGACCTTTTCTTCTCTGATATTTTGGGGATGCTCTGCTGGCCACAAAGCACTTGGGATATTAACTGGTGGACTGACTGTGTGTGGTAGTTTGAGGGAGTCCCACATTCCCTAAAAAGATTATAGAGACCAAGACTCCTCCCAGGGGATGGACCTGGTCATCCCAAGATGTTTTAATATTGTTATTCTATTCTGTTTTCCAGTTTCACAGCTTATAAGTCAGTGCATGGCTGATATTCTGCTCCTTCCCTCCCTGCCCCTCTTTCCCTTCTCTTGTGTCCCTTTCAAATTCTCTCCAGGCAGAGCACATCCCTCTCATCTCATGGTTTGTGTGGGAGAAGGCTTCTAGCTGGCAGAGAATTTTGAGCTGCGTCATGCAGCCTGCTGAGGCCTTGTAGGACTAATCTGAGGAGGGCAGTTCTGGCCTACTCTCAGACCTGCTGGGGATGGAAGGGGTGGAGGATTCCGCGGGGAAGGCGACCACCCTGGATGAGCAAACAGCTCCTGAAG
>WAAF01007314.1:73035-83141 GCA_013400475.1 Tricholaema leucomelas | reverse complement strand
CCTGCCAGAGCAGGACCATCCAGGATAGCTCAGGGCACACAGGAACACATCCAGACAGGCCTGGAAAGGCTCCACAGAAGGAGACTCCACAACCTCTCTGTGCCAGGCTCTGGGACCCTTCCAGGCAAGAAGTTGCCCCTTGTGCTGAGCTGCAACCTCCTGTGCTGCAGCTTCCATCCATTGCTGCTTGTCCTGTCCCAGGGAGCAGTGAGCAGAGCCTGTCCCCCCCTCCTGACCCTCAGCCCTCAGCTATTGATAAGCATTGATTAAATCCCCTCTCAGGCTTCTCCAGACTAAGCAGCCCAGGTCCAGGGAAGGTTGCAGGGATGGTTCCAGGGCAGCTCCCACCTCTCTGGTCAACCTCTTCCAATATTTTACCATTCCTATTGCTAACAGCTCCCTCCTGATGTCCAACTTACATCTCTCCTGCTTCACTTCCCAACCATTGCCAGAGTCTCACCACCCTCACAGCAAAGAACTCCCTCCTGATGTCCAATCCAAACCTGCCCTGCTGGAGCTATGAGCAGAGCAGAGGGACAGAATCACCTCTCTCAATCTGCAACCAGAGCAGGTTGCTCTGAGCCCCAAACAACCTAAGCTGGGCCAGAGTCTCACCACCCTCAGCACTAAACATTTCTCTCTTCTCTCCAGCCTGAATCTCCCTCTCTCAGTCCCAAACCATCCCTCCTTGTCCTGTCACCACAGGCCTGCTCAAGCTCTGTCCCCAGCTTTCTGCCTGGCCCCTTGAAGCACTGCAAGGCCACCAGAAGCTCTCCCTGGAGCCTTCTCTTCTCTGAGCTGCACAACCCCAACTCTCTCAGCCTGGCCTCACAGCAGAGGGCTTCCAGCCCTGCCAGCACTGCTGTGGCCTCCTTTGGCTTATCTCCAAGAGGTTAACTTCCTTCTGGTGCTGAGGGCTCCAACGTAAGCCACAACTGGAGCAGGACTATTTTTACTGCAACCTCATTGTGGCAAACAGTCCACTTTGTGCTAAGCTCTTGCCTGATGCTGTGTCAGGGACAGGCACAGCTGCAGCCTCCTTTAACCTCTGTGCAAGTTCAAGGAACCACCTGGAAGCTTCCAGAAAGACTTCCCCCCCTCCTGCCCCACCTTCCACAGCCCAAATTTCTTTGTGTTTCAGCCTCCCAGCAATTAGTAGGGGATGAATTATTAAGACCAGAGGGGCAGGTGATGAAACTGCAAAGTGTCACTTGATTCTAGCTGCTGGTCCTTGCTCTGTACCTTCAGCTCTGGCATGCTGCCAATGAGTTGATAGGGAAGTGTCACCTCCGGGCCGTGGGTGTAGTCGAGTGGAACCAGCTGTGGGGCCAGGTCTCGGTATCTGTAAAACAGCCTGGGGCAGAGAAAGGGAGGCTGAGAATCAGAGAATCAGAGAAACACAGGTTGGGAGAGAGCTCCAAGCTCAGCCAGCCCAACCTAGCACCCAGCCCTGCCCAATCACCAGACCATGGCACTAAGTGCCCCAGCCAGGCTTGGCTTCAACACCTCCAGCCATGGCCACTCCACCACCTCCCTGGGCAGCCCATTCCAATGCCAATCACTCTCTCTGCCAGGAACTTCCTCCTCACATCCAGCCTAGACCTGCCCTGGCACAACTTGAGACTGTGTCCCCTTCTTCTGTCCCTGGCTGCCTGGCAGCAGAGCCCAACCCCACCTGGCTACAGCCTCCCTGCAGGCAGCTGCAGACAGCAATGAGCTCTGCCCTCAGCCTCCTCTTCTGCAGGCTGCACCCCCCCAGCAGAGAGATAAAATAATACCAATAGACTACACAGAGAAATATATCTGTGTGCCCAGGTGGGCAGCAGAGCCAATGGCATCCTGGGCTGTCTCAGGAGCAGTGTGGGCAGCAGGACAAGGGAGGTTCTTCTGCCCCTGTGCTCAGCACTGCTCAGGACACACCTGGAGTGCTGTGTCCAGTTCTGGGCTCCTCAATTCAAGAGAGATGTTGAGGTGCTGGAAGGTGTTGAGAGAAGGGCAGCAAGGCTGGGGAGGGGCCTGGAGCACAGCCCTGTGAGGAGAGGCTGAGGGAGCTGGGGGGGTGCAGAGTGGAGGAGAGGAGGCTGAGGGCAGAGCTCATTGCTGTCTGCAGCTCCCTGCAGGGAGGCTGTAGCCAGGTGGGGTTGGGCTCTGCTGCCAGGCAGCCAGAGACAGAAGAAGGGGACCCAGGCTCAAGCTGTTCCAGAGCAGGTTCAGGCTGGATGTTAGGAGGAAGTTGTTGGCAGAGAGAGTGATTGGCACTGGAATGGGCTGCCCAGGGAGGTGGTGGAGTCCCCTTCCCTGGAGGTGTTGAAGCCAAGCCTGGCTGGGGCACTTAGTGCCATGGTCTGGTTGATTGGGCAGGGCTGGGTGCTAGGTTGGACTGGATGAGCTTGGAGCTCTCTTCCAACCTGCCTGACTCAATGATTCTATGATCCTATTTCCAATACAGAGATGTAAATCTATCCTGTACAACAGCAATAGACATAGAAACAAATAAAGTAACCATAAATACTTCTAAAACCACAGACATTTGATATCAATATCTATAAATCTACAGAGATATAAAAACTTCTAACTAGAATATATCCAAAACCACATCCAGATCTATTTCTAGGCAGCAATAGATATAAACTACAACTCCCAACATTTCTCTCCAGTACAGACTTCATACACAGCTCTTAATTCCAGCTCTCAGACACCTGAGAGGATTTCTGCCTTAGAAAAGCCCAGAGGCTGCTTTCCATTTGGTGTCAATCCACTTCCAATTCCTCTTTTCAAGCATCTCAACCCCCTCTGGAACTTTGTCTTTGTCACCAGCTCCCTGCTGGACACACAAAATACCCCTGGGACTCACCTCAGGATTTCTTTCCTGGTGAAGAATGTGCAGTCCTGTGAAACCAAGGGAGAAACCAACACTTAATGACTACTTACAGCATGCAGTGGCCCAAAGCTTTGCAGTGCAGTGACTGCAGTGGAGCTCTGCTGGGAGATGTGGCCAAGCATTAATAACTCTTTGGTGTAGAATTAGGAGTAGAATCATAGAATCAGTCAGGGCTGGAAGGGACCACAAGGAGCAGCCAGTTCCAACCCCCCTGCCATGCCCAGGGACACCCTACCCTAGAGCAGGCTGCACACAGCCTCAGCCAGCCTGGCCTGAAACACCTCCAGCCATGGGGCCTCAACCACCTCCCTGGGCAACCCATTCCAGCCTCTCACCACTCTCCTGCTCAACAACTTCCTCCTCACCTCCAGCCTCACTCTCCCCACCTCCACCTTTGCTCCATTCCCCCCACTGCTGCCACTCCCTCACAGCCTCAAAAGTCCCTCCCCAGCTTTTTTGTAGCCCCCTTCAGATCCTGGAAGGCCACAAGAAGGTCACCTGGGAGCCTCCTCTGCTCCAGCCTGCACAGCCCCAACTCTTTCAGTCTGTGCTCACAGCAGAGCTGCTGCAGCCCTCTCAGCATCCTCCTGGCCCTGCTCTGGACACTCTCCAGCATCTCCACAGCCCTCTTCTAATCCAGAACTGGATGCAGTACTTTTGTAAGCCACTCACCTTGCTGGGAGAACCAAGCAACCTCATTGAAAATCTTTGCTGTAATTTAGTCCTCCTACTTAGCCAAGTCTTAGAGAGCTGATCCAAAGGCAGCCCTCACTGCTGTCCTGTGTCCCATGCAGACAAACCAACTTGGTTTGGTTTATACCTGATATGCATCCAGCTGCTCCGGAGTGAAAACAGTTTGCTTGTTGCCCATTTCTGCCTCCCAGTGCTGACTCTTCCCATCCCTCTTTGCTACCTCTCCCCACCCCCTCCAAGGCACCTTTATAGGAGGTCTGCATGTCCAAGTTATTAAAAGCTGCAACAATGAGCTGCAGGTAGAGCAGGGGATCAGGTAACCACCTCCCCTGCTCGGCAGGCTGCAAAGCATCATAATAGGAGCACTGCATCCAGTCCTCAGCCTGGCTGCTTCAGGCTCCTGTCCAGCATCACTCACCTGTCTCCTGTGTGCACAGCAAAGACTCAGCTTACATCATTTAGCCAAACAAATAAACAGCTTCTGGTGGCTCTGGAGCAGCAGGTGGAGCTCAGGGATGCTGTGTTCTGGTGGTTTGGGAGCTGCCCTCCCCACCGCTAGGCTACATGGGGCAGGCTGTGGATGTAGTCGACCTGGGCTTCAGCAAGGCCTCTGGCACTGTCTGCTAGAGTAAACTCTTGGCCAAGCTGGCAGCCCATGGCAGCAGGTTGGGAAAGGCTTCTAGGATCGTGGAGTCCAACCTAGCACCTAACCCTTCTAATCAACTGCCCCCTGGCACTCAGTGCCTCATGCAGCCTCCTCTTCAACACCTCCAGGCACGGCCACTCCACCACCTCCCTGGGCAGCCCATTCCAATGCCAATCACTCTCTCTGCCAGGAACTTCCTCCTAACATCCAGCCTGAACCTGCCCTGGCACAACTTGAGGCTGTGCCCCTTGTTCTGTTGCTGCTTGCCTGGCAGCAGAGCCCAACCCCACCTGGCTACAGCCTCCCTGTAGGGAGCTGCAGACAGCAATGAGCTCTGCCCTGAGCCTCCTCTTCTGCAGGCTGCACTCCCCCAGCTCCCTCAGCCTCTCCGCACAGGGCTGTGGGGGCCCTGCTGGAGCAGGGGGGGTTGGACTGGATGAGCTCCAAAGCTTCCTTCCAACCCGCTAGGATCAGCGAGTCCAACCTAGCACCTAACCCTTCTAATTAACTAACCCATGGCACCAAGTGCCTCATGCAGCCTCCTCTTTAACCCCTCCAGGGATGATGACTCCACCACCCCCGCGGGCAGCCCGTTCCAATGCCAATCTCTCCGTGCGGGCTCGGAGCTGTGCCCGTCAGGGAGGCAGAGGCCAGGCCGGTGCCCGTTGCCGCGGTACCGCCGTGCCGCCAGGGGGCGCCGCAGGAGCGGCAGCGGCAGCGCCATGGCGGACTACGAGGCGGTGCAGCGCGGACCGCTGCGGCTGAAGGGCAGCGGCGGGGCCATAGGAGCCGGCAAGCGGTAAGGAGAGAGAACCGGGGTCGGGGGGGCACACCGGGAAGGGCAGCCCGGACCGGACCCTGACCGCCATCTGCCCGCAGGAAGAAGAAGAAGGCGAAGGACAAGGCTCAGATCCTGGAGCAGATCGTGAGCAGCAAGAAGCAGGAGGAGGAGAAGAAGCGCGGCCTGGACAAGCGGACCCCGGCGCAAGTGGCCTACGAGAAGATGCAGGAGAAGCGGGTAGGGCTGCCCTGCCTGGAGCCGATCCCTTGCGGGGGCTCCGGGGGTGCTAATTCAAACCCCCAATCGATCCACGAGATGCGGCCCTTGAGGGGCTACGAGTGCTGGGAGTAACCAAGCCCCTCCTGTGTCTTCCTCCAGCAAATGGAAAGGATCCTGAAGAAAGCCTCTAAAACCCACAAGCAGAGAGTGGAGGTGAGCCGAGGCAGCTCCTTTTGCTCCGGCTGGTTCGTGTTTCTCTGCACGCAGCCTTCCTGGGACGGAGGAACTGTTTGGCCTTCGTGAAACGCGGGAGCGGGGAGGCAGAGGGTCTGGAGGCTGAGCAGCGGTGATGGTAGCAGCAAATACTAAACGTCTCCTTTCTACCTCTCTGCCCTAGGACTTCAACAGGCACTTGGATACCCTGACTGAGCATTACGACATTCCTAAAGTCAGCTGGACTAAGTGAAGGGACTGCTCTCTAGGGCTGTGGGTCAGGACTTGGGCTTTGTTCGTGCCGGACAGCGTCGCCATCTCTCTCTCTCTGTGTTTTCAGTACAGCTTCATTTGCCTCTGAGTGTTTACAGCTTTGTACCGGTTTGTTTCACCGCTTTCGTTCTGTAAAACCAAACAGTCAACAAAGTTTCTGTTTGGCTGGTGGTGAGCGCTCGTTTGTGGAGGCGGAGGGGGGTGAGCTCTGGTAGAGGTGGAAGGAGGGTGAGCTCTGATGGAGGTGGAGGGAGGCTGAGCTCATTTATGGAGGTGAAGGAGGGTGAGCTCTGATGGAGGTGGAAGGAGGGTGAGCTCTGATGGAGGTGGAAGGAGGCTGAGCTCTCATTTATGGAGGTGAAGGGGAGGTGAGCTGGGGCTGCGGTTTGTAATGCTTAAAGTGAGATTAAGGCCAGAATCCAGATGCGAAACCTTCCTTCGTGTTGATACTACCCCCCTCTGAGAGTCTGGGAGTCGCACACAGCATGAGCTTCACTTGTGGGCTTTAGGGAGGGGAGAATGTCCCTCTGGCGTATCTCAGGAGCGCTGAGTTTGCTCTAAATGTAACCACTGCGATCTAAGTTATTAAAACGCTGCTTTCATCCTCTCTTTTTTTGGTGCTGAGTTACCTACCGAGCCAGGAGCTGTGCACTGACCGAGCCGCTTGCGTGCTTGTGCTTTGCCTGCCGTTAGAGTGCTTACTCCCTTTGTTTCTTAACGATTAAAATGTGCCTCTTAACCCCCGAATTCTGTTCTCACACCTGAGCATTGTCCCTCTGCTCTTGCTGGCTGGGCCCTGGGTGCTCAGTGTCCACCCAGGGCACCCCAGCCCGGCCGAACCTCTCCCCCGCGGCAGCATCCCCTCATCCCCAGCCCCGCTGTTGTTTTCAGCGCTACGAGACCCTTTCTCAGAGCGGGGGGAAAAAGCCTCCGGCGCTATTTAACAGCCGCGTCAGTGACTCAAAGTATTCTTCCGCCGCCCGGGCGCAGCTCTGCGCGGATGGCTCTCGGCGGCGGCAGGGCCTCGCCTCGTGTCGTCACTTCCTGCCGGAAGCGCAGTGCGGGAAGCGGAAGTGAGGGCGGCTGCGGCCGGGCGGAGCGGCGGCCAGGGCGGCAGGCGGCGGCGGGGCGATGTCGGCCAGCGCTGTCTACGTGCTGGACCTGAAGGGGAAGGTGGGGCCCGGGCCGCGGCGAGGGAGTTCCGCTGGGCCGCGGCGGAGCGGCCTCCCTAGGCCCGGGCTGCTGCGAGGCTCAGGGAACGGTCCGGGCTGTGAGCGGCCCCGAGGTGGTAGGGGTCCCTCGGCCGCCTTACGGAGCCGCGTCCCCCATCCTGGCATCTCCATGGCACTGCGGGGCCGAGCGGTGACACGGGAGTCGTGGCCTGTAGCTTCTGGTCGCAGATAGAGGTGTTAAAAGAGGCGGCTGCCGGTAGCAGAAGTGCCAGCAGGGCCCTTGGGCATCCCACCTGGGGTAATTAATCGCTGCCGTAGTTAGTCCGGGAAGAGCTCCCTGTTGTCCCGTGCTAAAGGCAGTGCTGGGCTGTGTGCAGCAGTAGGTGAGGAGTAGCTGGAACATGCTGACACCTGTCTTTGTAAGGAAGGGTTGGGCTTTGCCTTCTAAACAGCAAAGTGGCTTTTGACTTTGTGCTTTCCGTTTGTAGCCTGCACGGAGGCTAAATGGGGCCTTGGCTTTAAAAGTCATTTAGCGAGGGCTGCCTGAGATCTCCTGTGTTGGCCTTTCACTCAGCAAGGAGAAAAAGACCAAACCCACCGAGGGTTACTTTGTTCTTCTCTTTGTAGGTTCTCATCTGTCGCAATTACCGCGGCGATGTGGACATGTCAGAGGTGGAGCATTTCATGCCGATCCTTATGGAAAAGGAAGAGGAGGGGACACTTTCTCCTATCCTGGCACACGGAGGAGTTCGCTTTATGTGGATTAAGCACAACAACCTGTACCGTATCCTTCCCGCTGCACCCAGCAGCTCCTGGTGGCCATGTGCTGCTCTGCTCTTTGCACCAAGTAGACCTTTAAAGGTCTCTTTCAGCCTAAAGCATTCTGCCGAGCCAAGAAGTTTTGTACTTTGGGTCAGAATGCAAAGGTAGAGAATGGGTTGAGTGACATCAGGAGGACACTGCATGGGCTCCAGTTATGTGTTACTTAGTGTCCTGGGCACCAACAGCACAGGGAGCAGAAAAAGGTTTATATTAATTTTACTCTAATCAATTGTTTTGTGGATGTTGATCTTTGTATTCCATTAGACCAAAGCCTAAGAGTTAATTAACTCTTTGGGTGTTTTTTTTATTTGTTTGTTTGGGTTTTTTTTTGCCAGTTCTGATGGCTTAAAAGCTTTTAAAATGCACTCAGTAGGTATTTTGGGGTTTTTTTTTTAGTGACTCTGAGCTGGAGCATGTCCAGAGAAGGGCCATGAGGATGAGCAGAGGGCTGGAGCTGCTCTGCTATGGAGACAGACTGAGAGAGTTTGGGGCTGTTCAGTCTGGAGAGGAGAAGGCTCTGAGGAGACTTTATTGTGGCCTTTCAGTATCTGAAGGGGGCCTACAAGAAAGCTGGGGAGGGACTTTTTAGGCTGTCAGGTAGTGATAGGACCAGGGGAAATGGAGCAAAACTAGAAGTAGGTAGATTCAGATTGGATGTTAGGAAGAAGTTCATCACTATGAGGGTGGTGATAGACTGGAACAAGTTGCCCAGGGAGGTGGTGGAAGCCTCATGCCTGGAAGTGTTTAAGGCCAGGCTGGATGAGGCTGTGGGCAGCCTGATCTAATGTGAGATGACCCTGCTCATGGCAGAGAAGCTGAAGCTGGATGATCCTTGAGATCCCTTCCAACCTTGTATTCTGTGAATCTATGAGTCATCCATCTTGGATCCAAGCTAGAGGAGGGGAGATTTAGATTACACATAAAGAAGTTGTTCTTCACCATCAGTGTGCTCAGGCACTGGAAGAGGTTGCCTAAAGAGCTCCTATGAGGACAGACTGAAAGAGTTGGAGCTGTTCAGTCTGGAGAATAGGAGTCTCCCAGGTGACCTTCTTGTGGCATTCCAGGATCTGAAGTGGGCTACAAAAATGCTGGGAAGGGACTTTTTAGGCTATCAGAGAGTAACAGGACTGAGGAACAGAGCAAAGCTGGAGGTGGGAAGAATCAGCCTGGAGGTGAGGAGGAAGTTGTTCAGCATGAGAGTGGTGAGAGGCTGGAAGGGGTTGCCCAGGGAGGTAGTGAAAGCCTCATGCCTGGAAGTGTTTAAGGCCAGGCTGGCTGAGGCTGTGGGCAGCCTGCTGTAGTGTGAAGTGTCCCTGGCCATGGCAGGAGGTTTGGAACTGGCTGCTCCTTGTGGTCCCTTCCAACCCTGCCTGATTGTATGAAAGAAGTAGTAGAAACCTCATCCCTTGAAGTTTTTGAGGCCAGGCTGGATGGAGCTCTGAGCAATCTGGGTTAGCATGAGGTGTTCCTACCCATGGCAGGGGAACTGGAACTGGCTGATCCTTGAGGTCCCTTCCAACCCTGGCAATTCTATGATGATTGCTTGTTCCTGAACCTCCTTCATCAGTTGTTGCAACGTCTAAGAAGAACGCCTGTGTGTCGCTGGTGTTCTCATTCCTGTACAAAGTAGTTCAGGTGAGTCCCAGTGCTTCAGAAGTCATCTCCACCTCTGTGTATGNCCTCCCTGGAGGTGTTTAAAGCCAGGCTGGATGAGGCCTTGAGCAGCCTGCTCTAGTGGGAGGTGTCCCTGCCTATGGCAGAGGGTTGGAGCTGGATGATCCTTGAGGTCCCTTCCAACCTAAACCATTCTATGATTCCACCTCCTTTTCAGTTCAAAGCTAAATTTCCTCCAGCTAGAAGTGCTCAGAGCTTCTACATTTGTGCAGATCTCTGTGGTAATAGGTTGGTGGTTTTTTGTTGTCCTTTTTTCCCTTTGTTGTTTATATTTGATTATTTTCTAGAACTTCTCTTCCTAAGCACTAATAATGGAATTGATATTTTGTAGCTGAGTAGGCAAAAGGAAGTGAAACCACCCTGTAAGTAGTTGCACAAGACCTGAGAGACATGGAAGAGGATTGTGACTTTGATGCATGAGTAGTGGCTGTCCCCTAGATTCTAGGCTTGGTTCAGCTGTGCACCTGGCATGGAAAATGTTTTCTCCAGAACAAATCTTTTCCCAAGTAGTTAGAGCTGCTTCTAGGATTTTCTGCCTCTCTTTTAATGGAGGTGGTTTGGTGGCTTGGTGGGGTTTGTTCTCCTTTATTTTGCCTCCTTTATTTTGCCTCCCTCCTTTATTTTGCCTCCCTCCTTTATTTTGCCTCCCTCCTTTATTTTGCCCCCCTCCTTTATTTTGCCCCCCTCCTTTATTTTGCCCCCCTCCTTTATTTTGCCCCCCTCCTTTATTTT
>WAAF01007314.1:15129-65273 GCA_013400475.1 Tricholaema leucomelas | reverse complement strand
CTGTGCTCAGCACTGCTCAGGACACCCCTGGAGTGCTGTGTCCAGTTGTGGGCTCCTGAATTGCAGAGAGATGTTGAGGTGCTGGAAGGTGTTGAGAGAAGGGCAGCAAGGCTGGGGAGGGGCCTGGAGCACAGCCCTGTGAGGAGAGGCTGAGGGAGCTGGGGGGGTGCAGACTGGAGGAGAGGAGGCTGAGGGCAGAGCTCATTGCTGTCTGCAGCTCCCTGCAGGGAGGCTGTAGCCAGGTGGGGTTGGGCTCTGCTGCCAGGCAACCAGCAAGAGAAGAAGGGGACACAGCCTGAAGCTGTGCCAAGGGAGGTCTAGGCTGGATGTTAGGAGGAAGTTCCTGGCAGAGAGAGTGATTGGCATTGGAATGGGCTGCCCAGGGAGGTGGTGGAGTTGCCATCCCTGGAGGTGTTGAAGCCAAGCCTGGCTGGGGCACTTAGTGCTATGGTCTGGTGATTGGATAGGGCTGGTGCTAGGTTGGGCTGGACGGGCTTGGAGGTCTCTTCCAACCTGCTTGATTCTGATTCTCCTCGAGCATGGCCATTCTGAGCACACCTCTGGCTTTACCTTACATCAGCTCATCCCACACTGCTGCCCTGCTACCTTTAGTGAGACCCCAACCCCCTCATTCACTAAAACTCTTATTGTAGCTTTTCTTCCCCTCCCTCTTTCCAGATTACCAACTTCGAACACAGTAAACCACCTCACCAGCACCACAGACAACAGAAACTTCAAGCCTCCAGTTTGGTTTGCAGAAGCTTCTGTGGTACTGAGAGCTGTGAATGTCGTTGCCAAGGGTCTTTGTTTCTGCAGCCTTGGGGTTGAAAGGAGAAAGATTGGCAAAGTTCCTCCTTTTCAGTAACTGTTTTGAGCATCCGAACCATTAGTATTGATCGTGTGAATATTTATTTCCTTCTTAGAACATGCTGATCTTGCTGCTAAGTGCTAATGACAGTAGGGGAGTAGTGGTTTACCTTGAGGAGCCAGGAGGACAAGGATGAACCTTGGGAATGTCTTGTTGCTGATGCCTTGTCTGTTACATTGGCAGCGTTTTCTAGTGTTGGTGTTTTAGGATCTCTAAAGGCGTTGGCAGCTTCGTGCTACAAATTAGGGAGATAATTGTGCAATTAAATATTTGACTGCTGAAGATTTAGCTGGATTTAGCCCCAAGGTATTTATTTTTCTGGGTTTGTTGTTGTTGGTTTTCTTTTTCCAGGGCATATGGGTGCCTTAACTCAGTTAACTTAGCACAAGTTACAGCTTATGAGTTAAAAGTATCTGAACAACACCCACCCAACCCCCACCCCCCCCAAAAAAAATACTAATTGCTCTTTTTTTTTGCCTGATTTCAAACCAATTCATCTTGACAGAATCCAAGTGAAGGGTTTGGAAACACAAATCTGGGGCTGTTAAAATCTTAATTGACTTGAAAACCGAGAGCTCACAGAAGTAAAATTTGAGAGCTCACAGAAGTAAAATTTCTCTGGGAGCATCGTGGATGATTTAGTTCAGGTTTGTCAGAATGCAGACTGAAGGGTTGCAACCCTTTGGAACCCCTGGGGCATGGACACCCCATGCCAATCGATCCCCTCCAGGGCATGGACACCTCAATGCCAATCGATCCCCTCTGGGGCATGGACACCTCCATTCCAATTGATCCCCTCCAGGGCATGGACACCTCCATTCCAATTGATCCCCTCCAGGGCATGGACACCTCAATTCCAATTGATCCCCTCCGGGGCATGGACACCTCAATTCCAATTGATCCCCTCCGGGGTATGGACACCTCAATTCCAATTGATCCCCTCCGGGGCATGGACACCTCAATGCCAATTGATCCCCTCCAGGGCATGGACACCTTAATTCCAATTGATCCTCTCCGGGGCATGGACACCTCAATGCCAATTGATCCCCTCCAGGGCATGAACACCTCGATGGCAATTGACTGAGTTTGCTTTGAAATTGATTTATCAAAAACTGTACTGCAGAGGCATAAAAACCTCATCTTAGCTTATTTATTAACAAAAAGCCCAAACCAATTTAGTTGCTAAAGAAGAAGAAAGTCCAAACCGATTTAGCTGCTAAAGGTAAAAAGCCCAAACCAATTTAGTTGCTAAAGAAGAAGAAAGTCCAAACCGATTTAGTTGCTAAAGGAGAAAGCCCAAACCCATTTAGTTGCTAAAGAGGAAAGTCCAAACCCATTTAGTTGCTAAAGGAGAAAGCCCAAACCCATTTAGTTGCTAAAGAGGAAAGTCCAAACCCATTTAGTTGCTAAAGGAAAAAAAGCCCAAACCCATTTAGCTGCTAAAGAGGAAAGCCCAAACCCATTTAGTTGCTAAAGAAGAAAGCCCAAACCGATTTAGTTCCTAAAGGTAAAAAGCCCAAACTGGTTTAGTTGCTAACAAGGAAAGCCCAAACCCATTTAGTTACTCAACAACCACCAAAAAAGGCCAAACCAATTTTGGATGAAATTTAGTAGGAAGATTAAAAGGTTTGTTATTATTTTTCCAGCTAATAGTAATAAACTCCAACCTCTTCCTGCAAATCCATTCTTGTTTGGGAAGAGGCAGCTAAAAACCAGAGCTGCCATCCTCCTCCCAGCTTGCCTTAGTGTTACTTTAGGGCAATGATTTCTTTAAGCTCACTGGAACCATTCAGCGTTTTTTGCCCTGTGAGTGATGCTTGTTTGCTCTGCTCTTGTTTGTAAGCAACTCTCATTACACCTCCCTGGCAGAAAGGATCATGAGTTCAGAATGTTCTACTTTGAAGTATTATTGTTTTGGTTGTTTCTTTTACAGCCTGTTCCATTTTTGTTGCAATAAGCTAAGGTTGCCGTGGGTGTGCAGAGCTGGCAGCAAAACTTGCCACGGGTGTGCATAGCTGTGTGGAGCTGGCAGTAAACTTGCCATGGGTGTGCATAGCTCTGTGTGGAGCTGGCAGTAAACGCGCCATGGGTGTGCACAGCTCTGTGTGGAGCGGGCAGTAAGCTTGCCATGGGTGTGCACAGCTCTCTGTGGAGCTGGCAGTAAAGTTGCCATGGGTGTGCATAGCTCTGTGTGGAGCTGGCAGTAAACTTGCCATGAGTGTGCACAGCTCTGTGTGGAGCTGGCAGTAAGCTTGCCATGGGTGTGCACAGCTCTGTGTGGAGTTGGCAGCAAAACTTGGACGGTTAACAGTATTTTTTTCTTCTTTAAAAGCTTTTGCTTTAAAAACAGGTATATTTTTTTTTTTAAACAGACTGCTTTGGTTTGAATTTAGTGCTCCTGACAGGTGCTAAACTTAAACCATCAAAATCCAGTGAGCACTGGCTGCAAGCTTCTTGACACCGCTCTGGTGAAAGGGGCCTGAACTCTCCCGAAAGGCTGAGGAGGGATTTTAGTCCCTGCTCAGTCCTTGTAGGCTACAGCTGTGTGTAGCAGAAAAGTAATCAATTCAGTTCCCCTTAGGGGCAGCTGCCATGAGGTTCCAGGAGGATCTGCCTCAGAAAGGGGAGAGCCAAAGGGATGGTTTCATCCCTTTGAGAATCAAAGAGGTTTCAGAAGGATCTGCCATGAGGTTTCAGGAGTATCTGCCTCAGAAAGGGCTGAGAGCCAAAGGGATGGGGGGGCAGTGAGCAGCTGGTTAGGCAAGGGTTAGGTGTGGACACAGGTTCTGGGGTAAGGTGGTTGTATTGTCACCCAACAAGCTTGATGGTGAATCAAATTAAATCCTCTTGTCCAAGACTTTGGTTCCACTACTCATTTTCATTTGAACAATTAAGGTTATGACTGGACTCAACATTTTTATATTAAAACTGTATCTGGCTGACAAATCTTTTTTTCTGCTGCCTCTCTTCTTCCAAGTGTTTGCTTTAAACTCTTTGCCTATCAAATGTGACTCCACAACAGCTTTGTTGTCCTGTTGAGGGTTGGATTGTGCAAACCAGACCAGTGTTTCCTCCCCTTTTGTTGCAATTTGACACTGTTTTGATGATGAGACATCAGCTCTGCTTGTCCAGGAAGTAATAAAGGGTTAAAAGTCCACTTTGGAGCAGCTGCATTGCACTTCTTCTTTTCTCAATTTGATCTATAGCAAGTTCCAGCCCTTGGGTACCTGTAGCTGTCCTGAGGCCTGGATAAGCTGCTAAGTATTCATACTCCTAAGCTGTTAGCTAAATACTGACCAAAGCTTTGCTTTTCTGCTGTTCTCTATAAACTTGCACCCTAAGATTTGTGTTCATTGGCAACCTGTATCCTAAAGTGTTAAAACACTTGCAGTGCTGGGGCCTGTTTTGGGCTCCCCAGTTCAAGAGAGACTGGGCAATACTGGAGAGAATCCAGCAGAGGCTATGAAGATGCTGAAGGACCTGGAATGTTTCTGAGGAGGAAAGGCTGAGCACCCTGAGGCTGTTGAGCCTGGAGGAGAGCAGCCTGAAAGAGGATCCTCTCAATGCTCAGCAAGAGGTAAAGGGGAAGGGGCCAAAGGATGGGGCCAGACTCTTCTCAGTGGTGCCTTGGAATAGGACAAGGGCAGGCACAAACTGGGACCCAGGAAGGCGAGGGCTCCCCTCAGCCTTTCAGGCTGAACAANGGAATAGGACAAGGGCAGGCACAAACTGGGACTCAGGAAGGTGAGGGCCTGAGGTCCCCCAGCTGCTCCCCACCAATCCAGACCCTTCACCAGCTTTATTGCCCTTCTCTGGACTCACTCCAGCCCTCCAATGTCCTTGGGAGTGAAGGACCCAAACCTGAACCCCCTACCCGAGGGGTACAGCGACACCATCACTTCCTTACACCATTCCTGATCCAGGCCTGGCTTCTTTACTGCCTTTTAAACCTCTCAGGAGAGGCACATTCCCAAAAATTGGAGAACCATGAAGTTAGTTAAGCCTGGAAAGTGATTTTTTTCTTTTATTCTTTTTGAAAAATGGAATGTTTGACTAACAAAAACTTTTTGAAGTGATGTTTGACCAAGAGCACATTACCAAACTAAAAACCCAACAGAAGAGAGAAACCCAAACCGGACAAGTCGATGTTAAGATTTGGCTACAGTGTGGCAGCAAATCTTCCTGTTGGGAAATCACAAATTTGAAGGTGTCCCTAAGTTAATAAAATTCACCACCATTGTCATCTGGCATTAAAAAAAATAGAGCTCTATGTCTATACATCCTGCCTTCAGTAGCGCCGGGCGAAGCGGCCTTCCGCGCCGCGGCTGGGCCGGTCCTGCCCCGCAAACACTCCCTGGATTCCGCTGCCCTGCATCATCTGGCTCTGGTTTCCCACTTGTGTGAAGCCTCCCCGCCTGCAAACGACAGCAAACACATGGAGAAGTGAACGGTAACCCAGGGGCATGGCAATGTGTGGTTGCAAAGCTGCAAGCTGGAGAGAGTGACCTGGGGCTACTGAGGCTGCAAGCTGGAAAGAGTGACCTGGGGCTACTGAGGCTGCAAGCTGGAGACAGTGAGCTGGGGCTACTGAGGCTGCAAGCTGGAGACAGTGAGCTGGGGCTACTGAAGCTGCAAGCTGGACAGAGTGACCTGGGGCTACTACTTGAAGCTGCAAGCTGGAGAGAGTGACCTGGGGCTACTATCTGATAGTGAACTGATGATGAGTGTTGAAGTGGCATGTGTATGTTGCACTAGGGCCATGGTTTAGTGTTGACTCTTCAGTGCTGGACCAAAGGTTGGACTGAATGATCTTGAAGGTCTCTTCCAGCCAGATATAGTGTTTGTGTGGGTGTGGGTGTGAAGAGGCTTTGGTGAATGCTTTCAGTGTGGGGATTGGGCTGTGCAACAGACAAAGATCTTAACGTGAAAGCTTTTCTCTGCTTGCCAAGCCACAGGATGGAGAAGCTGGAAGTCATCTCCTTACACCTCTGACACAGGAACTTTTTCCTTCTAGATCAGTCAACTCTTAGAAAAACATTCTAAGAACTCTTGACAAAGCTTCCTACCCTGATATCCCTCCCTGACTCCTCACACAGCCTGGTCCTGACTGACCAGAGAAGCTTCTGCCCCCACCTCACTGAAAGAAATAAAATGGAGGAGAGATGAAAGGAGGAGAGAGGAAACAGGAGGAAAGAGGAAAGCAAGAGGAGGGGAGAGGAGGAGGCAGAGGAGAGAGGAAAGCAAGAGGAGGAGGCGGAAGAGAGAGGAAAGCAAGAGGAGGAGGCAGAGGAGAGAGGAAAGCAAGAGGAGGAGGCAGAGGAGAGAGGAAAGCAAGAGGAGGAGGCAGAAGAGAGAAGAAAGCAAGAGGAGGAGGCAGAGGAGAGAGGAAAGCAAGAGGAGGAGGAGGAGAAAGGAATCAAACCAGGAGAAAGAGAAAAAAAGAAAGAACCCCCCCCAGAGTCCAACCCCCTGCCCAGAGCAGGATCACCCAAGGCAGGGCAGACAGAAATGCTTCCATGGGGGGGGGTTTGAACATCTCCAAAGGAGATTCCACAACCTCTCTGGGCAGCCTGCTCCAGGCCTCCAGCACCCTGATCATAAAGAAGTTTCTCTTCACCTTGAGGTGGAACCTCCTGGGTTCCAGGTTGTACCTATCAGACTTGTCACACTGCTTCCACTGTCACCCTTCCAAGGCTCACTGAGTGCTAAGAGGTGAAGAAGCCCCAGTCCCTCGTTTGCTGGGCACTGACCGGCTCTGGGGGGGTATCCCCCTCCCTTCACTCATTCTTCTGTCAGAGCCATAACCACTCCAGCTGTCCCGTGAGTGCCGTTCGGGCCCTCCGTGGCGCTCGTCAGGGTAGTGCTGGAAGGCAAATGGCAGAGAGTTATGCAAACAGCACAGGCTCTGCTTCAGGAATGCAAACAATCAGCTCCTCAGAGCCTGCCTGTCAGAAAAGAAACCAGCAACTGTCTCATTTTCCACACTGGTTCCATGGTTCTGTGTGTGGCTCACTCTAGGCATTCATTTTGTTTTACAGCACAGATGCAGCTCTGCTCCTTGGAGGGCAGATCACAAAATCATTTAGGTTGGAAAAGACCTTCAAGATCACCAAGTCCAACCATTAACCCCACTAAGCCATACCCCCAAGCACCACTTCTACACAGCTTTTAAACACACTCAGGGATGGGGACTCCATCACAGTGCAGCCTGTTCCAGTGCCTGACAACCCTTTCAACCTCAACGTCCCCTGGTGCAGCTTGGGGCCACTGGAAATCTTTCTGCTTGGCAGGGTTTGCACAGGGTGGGGTTGCTTGATCTGGGTTCTTTTAAGGCTTGCATTCTGGCTCCAGAGAATCATAGAATCAGCCAGGTTGGAAGAGAGCTCAAAGCTCATCCAGCCCAACCCAGCTCCCAGCCCTGGCCAATCACCAGACCTGAGTGCCCCAGCCAGGCTTGGCTTCAACACCTCCAGGCACAGCAACTCCACCACCTCCCTGGGCAGCCCATTCCAATGCCAATCACTCTCTCTGCCAACAACTTCCTCCTAACATCCAGCCTAGACCTGCCCTGGCACAGCTTCAGGCTGGGTCCCCTTCTTCTGGCCCTGGCTGCCTGGCAGCAGAGCCCAATCCCACCTGGCTACAGCCTCCCTGCAGGTAGCTGCAGACAGCAATGAGCTCTGCCCTGAGCCTCCTCTTCTGCAGGCTGCACACCCCCAGCTCCCTCAGCCTCTCCTCACAGGGCTGTGCTCCAGGCCCCTCCCCAGCCTTGCTGCCCTTCTCCAAACACCTTCCAGCACCTCAACATCTCTCTTGAATTAAGGAGCCCAGAACTGGGCACAGCACTCCAGGTGTGGCCTGAGCAGTGCTCACTACACAGTGTTGAGAGCTTTGGTTTTTATGTAGAACATTTCCATAGTTCCTGCCTCACTTCAGCAACTGAAGGTTTCAGATACCATTGTGGCACTGGTTTACACTGCTCTCCTTTCTGTCCCCCCTAGTGCCCTGCTCCACCAGGGATCCTCTACAATTACTAATCATAACTTAATTTTTTTTTTCATTGTAGTAACTTTTAAAGCAGTATTGTTAATGTCACTGCTGTTGTTACTGATGACACCAGTTCATTCCTACCATCAGAGGAGATTCCTCAGCAGTTAAGTGCAAGACACTGCAGCAACTGTTCTTAACAGACACCCCAGATTGGTGCTGCTCAGCCTGGAGAAGAGAAGGCTCCAAGGAAACCTTAGAGCTACATTTCATTATCCGAAGTGAACCTACAGGAGAGCTGTGGAGGGACTGTTTACAAGAGCTTGTAGCAATAGGATGAGGGCAATGGTTTGAAACTGGAGCAGGAGAGATTCAGGTTGGACATCAGGAGGAAGTTCTTCACAATGAGGGTGGTGAAATACTGGAACAGGTTACCCAAGGAGGTAGCTGAGGCTGCATCGCTGGAAACATTCAAGGTCAGTCTTGTGGCCCTGGGGCAGCCTGATCTAGCTGGAGGTGGACGAGATGACCTTTGAGGGTCCCTTCCAACCCAGTGCAACCTGGGAATGGTTAACCAGCAAACTTACTGCTACCTACCAGCCTGAAAAGATGCCAAACTCCCATCACTTGGGAGGTTTCCCCTCAACCCAGCCCTGTGGTTACCACTTTAGCAAGTAGATAACTCAGTAACCATTAACACATTCCACCCATTAGCGAGCAAAACCAGACTCTGCTTGAACACCTACTCAGTTTAAACCCAGTGGTGGTGGAAGTTAACAACTGGGGAGCATACATAAGATTCTTTCTGCTTTGGGGTTGGTTGGTTTGGCTTTTGGAGTGAAGCAGCTGTTTGGGTATAACTCACCTGCCCATCTCGATCTGGGATTCCTCTCGAACCGTCTCTTCTGGAATGAAAATGAGAAGTTTCAGTTGAATCAACACAGAAATCATAATTCCAATGGCTGGAAGAAACAGTGCACAAAAACTGAGCTTCATTAAGCTGGAAATACGTCTGTTAATGGTTGTTTAGTGGCAAAGGTACTCAAAGGAGTTGTTGTTTCATAGTACAGGAAGAGCTCAAATTAACATTAAGACATCACTGAGGCACAATTGATACTCAATGGTAACAAGGGAGAGCACTGAGTAGACCTGTTAGTACCAGAAAGGAGTTACAAGCAAAAGCAAAGGGGTCTGGTGTATGGCAAACATCATCCAACAGCAAACCAGAAGCCTCAGTAGCACCACACAAGAGTACTTCTGTGCAACTAAAAACCTCTGTTAACTGCACTGCAAAAATGAGAACAGAGCAAGTTTTGAAAACTAAATCTTAGGCTAAGGAACAGAGATTCACAAAAGAGGTTTTCACAGACATCAACCAGTAGGATCTCCTGTGGGATCTCCTGTGGGATCATGGCAAACTACACTGGGGCTTGGCTTATCATCTTTATGCAGCTTCCTTCAGTTAAGTCCATAAACAATGGAAACAGAGATTGCAGGCAGGCAGAAATAGACAAGGATCCTTTGTTTTGTTTTGCATTTGAGTCAAGGTAATCTCAAGCACCAATGCAGGCTGGGCAGTGAGTGGCTGGAGAGCAGCCCTGAGGAGAGGGACTTGGGGGTGCTGCTGGAGGAGAAGCTCAACAGGAGCCAGCAGTGTGCACTTGCAGCCCAGAAAGCCAAGCAGAGCCTGGGCTGCAGCAGGAGAAGTGTGGCCAGCAGGGCCAGGGAGGTGATTCTCCCTCTCTGCTCTGGGGAGACCCCACTTGCAGTACTGCATCCAGTTCTGGAGCCCCCATTACAAGACTGATGTGGAGATGCTGAAGCATGTCCAGAGAAGGGCCACAAGGATGCTGAGAGGGCTGAAGCAGCTCTGCTATGAAGACAGACTGAAAGAGTTGGGGCTGTGCAGTCTGGAGAAGAGGAGGCTCCCAGGTGACCTTCTTGTGACCTTCCAGGATCTGAAGTGGGCTACAAAAAAACCTGTGGAGGGACTTTTTGGGCTGTCAGGGAGTGCCAGGACTGGGGGGAATGGAGCAAAGCTGGAGGTGGGGAAATTCAGACTGTACACAAGGAGGAAGTTCTTCACCATGAGAGTGGTGAGAACCTGGAATAGGTTGCCCAGGGAGGTGGTTGAGGCCCCATCCCTGAAGGTGTTTAAGGCCAGGCTGGCTGAGGCTGTGGGCAGCCTGCTCTAGGGTAGGTGTCCTTGCCCATGGCAGGGGGGTTGGAACTGGCTGCTCCTTGTGGTCCTTTCCAACCCTGACTGATTCTATGATTGTTCTCTTCTGACACTGGCCAAGCCATTAGCAAGCCACAGCAAAGCACCTCATTGCCATAAAGGTGTAAGAAGAAGAGACACCACCTTGCTGACCTGTCCAAACAGTGATCTTGGTACCGGCCCCGATCCCTGTGGTCGAAGTCGTGGAAGCGATCCTGGCGGCTGAAGTCGGAGTGGTACCGATCGTCCATGGCCATCCGCTTGGCCTCGGGCCAGTAGGGGTCATCTCGCCTGCAAAGGAGGTCACCCTCAGCAGCAATCTCACTACAGCTTTCCCTTTCTGCTCTCTTGATGTCAAACCTCACTCAATCCAATGAGCCAAACGAGGATTTTGAAGCAGATGTGCCAGTCTGAGCCTAGCGGGGATATTCTGGTGAGAGGAATTCGATGCTAGGCTGTGAAAAGGAAGCAGTGGTGATGGCTGCTGCACTCACAGGCTTGCTGAGATGGATAAACACGAGAACACAAACATAGGTAACACAGCTGCTGTGTGCCTCTGGCTGCCTGCACTTTTCCCCCTAACCTGCTGTCTGTGTGACTAATCCTTCTGCTTTCTAATCCCCCTGGCCAAACTCACCCTGAACATAAGGCAAAGTCTGGGGTAAGGTAGAGGGGTGGAAAGGAGGTGGAAGGGTGGTTGGGAGCCCCTCCTGGGGCCACTGGTTTCTGGGAGGGCTGCTGTGGTTCTGTATTACTTTTTTAACTTGTATAGTTCTGTCTGTAGCTGCACAGATTGTAAATACCTGCTTGGATATTGTGCTAAGCTGTAAATATAAAGCTTCAGTCTTCATTTCCAGCTCAGCTGAGTCTAGTCTGGGTGATTTCACAAGAGTGAGGGGGCAGGGAACACCCAAACCATCACAGTAAAAGCTTGGCTGTAGTTGGAGATGTTCCTGCTGCCTGCAGTGGGGGGGTGGACATGATAAGCTTTGAGGGTCCCTTCCAACTCTTATGACTTTGATTGAAGTGTTAAAAGCAACATGTGGAAAAGAACTCTTTCAGTGAAAAGCAACTTGAACACTCCACTGAGAGCACTCAACCAACACAGAATGCTGTAACCAGATGCAGCCAGAGGCTCTGAGCTCTACCTGCGCTCATGTGGTAGTCTGAGGGATCCCAGGTCCCCCTTAAACCAAACCACAGGGACAGAGACACATCCCAGAATATTGTTATTCCATTTCCTTTCTCGTATCACAGCTTAAAAGACAGTGCCTGACTGCATCTCTCCCCCTTCTCCTCCCTGCTTCTCTTGCTTCCACTTCTCTGAGCAGTGCTCATTCGTGGGCAGGAAGCTGAGCCACTGAGGCCTTGTACGCCCAGCTCAGGGGGGCGGTTTCAGCCTACCTACAGGCCAGCTGAGGGTGGAAGGGGTGGAGGATTCTAGAAGGCCAGTTTAGGCCAAGTGGACTGTATACTCATTCTACCTGACAGCCTTTAGTATATGTGCTCCTGTAACCAGGCTTTCTCTTTAAAACTTCCAATCAGTGTACAGTATCCTCATTCTTGCTCCTGAAAAGGGGTAAAAGTTGGTTCTGTCCTCCAGGACTGGGTGTGCTCGTGGCCCAGACTGGAAGAGCTCACTACCTGCAGTCAGGACCCTAAGGCCTGGACTAGAAGAGCTCACTACCTGCAGTCAGGACCCTAAGGCCTGGACTAGAAGAGCTCACTACCTGCAGTCAGGATCATAAGGCCTGGACTAGAAGAGCTCACTACCTGCAGTCAGGATCATAAGGCCTGGACTAGAAGAGCTCACTACCTGCAGTCAGGATCATAAGGCCTCCTCATGGCTGAGCGCCGCTCCTGCTCGTAGCGCAGTTGCTCCTGCTGCCGGCGCAGCTCTTCCCTCTCCCGCTGGATCCGCTCCTGCTCCCTCCTCCTCTCCTGCTCTATGTGCATTCGTTCTCTCTCCAACCTCTCCCTCTCCAGACGCTCTCTGTCCAGACGCTGCCTTTGGAATTCCAGCCGTTCCCGCTCCCTCTGCAGCCTCTGTCTTTCATCCCGCTCGTGGATGGCTTGCAGGCGCTGCTCTCGCTCTCGCCTCTCCCTCTCTCTAATTGAGAAACAAAAACTGGTTTTAATTGAAACCAAAAGGGAAAGGTTAGGTTGGAGATGAGGGAATGGTCAGGGACTGGAACAGGCTACCCAGGGAGGTTGTGGAGTCCCCATCCCTGGAGGTGTTTAAGAAACCTGTGACCTCGGCACTTGGGGACAGGGCCAGGGTGGGGTTGGGTTGACCTCGAAGATCTTAGAGGCCTTTCCCAACAGAAACAATTCCAATTCTATGACCTGAAGTCTAAGCTTTACTGCTGCTTTGTTTGTTGGTGTTGGGGTTTTAAGTTTCTATGTTCTTTAGGCCACCTGCTTCAACGTGGAAGATTCCTTCTCAGTAAACTGCAGCTGCTTAGTTTAGAGGAAGAAAACCCAAACCAACCACAAAGTCCACAGAGATGAAAGAAGCAATGGTAAGAACTCAGGCCTAAGTAACAATATTTACTCTTCAGTTACTCCAAGCTACACTGTGACCTATCAAAGTCACGCCGTGGAGGTCAGTCACAGCTCCACCGTGGGGTCAGCTTGGTACTCTAAGCAACTTAGTAACTCTTAAGTAACAGTGCCTACTTCGAGGTACTCCCAAGTAACAGTGTCTACTCCAAGGTGGCTCTGAAGGAGCATTCCTGGAGCACAGCCATGTCCTCAGACAGAAATCTGACAGGGAAAAAAAGTATGAAAATTCAAATCTGACTGAGAATGAGAGACCTGAAAGCCCTTCAGAAAGTTATTACTCACCAAGAATCTCCCCCAAAACACAAACTTAAAGAAGCTCCAAGCTGTAAAAGCTGTGATCACTTGGCACTGGTCTGTTCTAGCAATACACTGCTATCAGACCGATCTGAGATACTGATGGAGCACCAACCTGACACTGCTTTGGCCCCCATTCAGAAGCCAGCTCACAGCATTCCAAGCAGGCACTGAAGGTTCTTCACCATGACAGTGGAAAGGGTTGCCCAGGCAGGTGGTGGAAGCCTCATCCCTAAGGCCAGGCTGGATGAGGCTGTGGACAGCCTGATCTAGTGTGAGGTGTCCCTGCTCATGGCAGGGGGTTTGGAACTGGCTGATCCTTGTGGTCCCTTCCAAGCCCGAGCGACGACTCCGAGGCTGGAGGGGCAGGGAGGACTCACCGGCGCCTTTCCGTCTCCCTGATCTCTCGCTCCCTCTGCCTCTGCCGCTCCCGTTCCCGCTGCTCCTTGATTTTATCGAAGGATAAAATATCCTGCTTCTCTTTGCTCTCCGACTTGCGGTCCTGGCTCTTTGTACTCTGCATGCAAGCAAAACCAAACAGCAGCTGAACACAGAGGCATTCGCTGGGAACATCTTATGCCAGCCTAGCGGGCAGCAGCTTATCCACAGGGCAGCAATGAAAGCTTGAAGCCAAGAGGGCCACTGCTGCCCTGAGTGTATCGAAGTGTGGCCAGCAGCTCTAGGGAAGTTCTCCTCCTCCTCTACTTTGTCCTGCTGAATACTGTGTCCAGTTCTGGGCTCCCCAACTCAAGACAGGGATCTGCTGCAGAGTCCAATGGAGAGCTACAAGGATGATGAAGAGACTCAAACATCTCNGCCTTGAGCAACCTGCTCTAGTGGGAGGTGTCCCTGCCTATGGCAGGGGGTTGGAGCTGGATGATCCTTGAGGTCCCTTCCAACCTAAACCATTCTATGATTCTATGATCTCTGCTAGGAAGAGAGACTGAGAGACCTGGGGGTGGTTAGGGAAAGGCTGAGAGGGATCTTATCAATGTTGATAAATATCTGAGGGGTGGATGTCAGGATGAAGGTGCCAGGCTCTGTCTGGTGGTGCCCAGTAACAGGACAAGGAACAACAGGTACAAGCTGGAACACAGGAAATTCCACCTCATCATGAGGAGAAACTTCTTTGGTGTGAGGGTGCTGGAGCCCTGGAGCAGGCTGCCCACAGAGGTTGTGGAGTCTCATGCTCTGGAGACTTTCAAAACCCATCCAGGTGCACTCCTGTGTGACCTGCCCTGGGGAGATCCTGCTTTGGCAGGGGGGTGGACTTGATGATCTCTAGAGGTGCTTTCCAACCTGTAATATTCTGATTCTATGAACCTGAACAGATCAAACCTTCCCAGAGATAAACAATATTGGAATTCCATGGAAAAGAAGGTGGGGAAAAGTACTCTGAAGTTGGCTAGAACTTCTGAAGAGTTTAAATACACATCTAAATGCCAGAGGAACATGAGCTGATGGTGGCAAATGATACATTGCTTTAAAGGTCACCAGGGAAATATCCTGGCAATGCCATTTTCATGCTGCAAATCTGCCACTGTAACTAGGAGAGGAGGGACAAAAGCTATGAAGTACAAACATGTCCCTCTGCAGCATCATTTGCACCCTAAAGCTTTCTAAAGTGAAGTGTCTAGAGAGCAAATCTTATGAGAAGCAGCTGTGGGAGCTGGGAGGGTTCAGCCTGGAGAAAAAGAGACTAAGAGGAGACCTCATTGCTCTCTACAACTCCCTGAAAGGAGGCTAGAGCCAGGTGGGGATTGGTCTCTTCTCCCTAGGATCAAGTAACAGAATGAGAGGAAATGGCCTAAAACTATGCCAGGGGAGGTTCAGGGTTAAGATTAGGAGAAACTTCTTTGCTGCAAGAGTGGTCAGGGATTGGAACAGGCTGCCCAGGGAGGTGCTAGAGTCCCTGGAGGTGTTCAAGACAGGTGTGGCCATGGCACTCGGGGCCATGGTTTAGTGGCCACGATGGTGTTGGGTTGATGGTCAGTCAGACTGAATGATCTTGGGAGTCCTTTTGCAACCCAAACAATTCCATGGTTCTATGAAAAGGACAACTGTTCCCAGTGCACAAGGCAAAGCTCCCCCAACTATATGCACATGAAGCTATCTGATAGCTATTTTTACACAAAGGCTTCTCAGAAAGTGATCCTTACCCTCTCTTTGGATGTAGAAGTTTTCACACTAATCACTGGTTCTCCTTTAGACTTGTCCATCACCACTGTCCTTTCTGTTCCTCGACTGGCTAGAAAACAAAATACATCTGGGAATAAACAAACTGCAAAGCAGTCACAAGTTCTTGTGAGGTCTAAAACCATCAAGATCTTAAGCAGTGAGAAGTTATTTTATCACGATTTTAAGTAACTTCTGGCAGAAGATATTTAAGTAGCTTAACAAGCTGGGGATGGGGATAATCAGAAAATTCCAGTAGTGGTTTCTGGCAGGGATAGCAGTTAAAAGAAAGAAATTTTACTTCAGCCTGCAAAATACACCAAAAGAAACCCCCCAAAAACGTACACAATCACAGTGTCAGGTCTAAACCCATTGATAGTTTCATAACTGATGATACAAAACTGCAGGGGTGGCTGACACCCTGCAAGGCTGAGATCTGGGCATGCTGCAGAGCTGGGTGAAGGTGACCTCATGTGCTTTTGAAAGAAGTATGCTTGAAAACACTTCTGAAAGACAGTTAGAATTACCTGACTTGCTTGCCCTGGTTCTATCAGAGGATCCAGATTTTAGTTCATCTTTTCCTTTGCCTTCATCTTTTCCATCTTTTTCTGACTTCTTATCATCTTTTTTGTCGCTCCTGTCCTCCTTCCTAACGCCACCAGACCTACAGGGAAACTGAGCTTTAATAGAGAGCCTAACAAGAAGTGCTGCCAACCACACAGAAAACAAAACCCAACCAAAACCTCTAAACCCCCAAAATACTCAACACAAAACCCCTGCCTTCCAAAGCTACTCTCAAAACCCTCACACTCCCAACACCTTGTATGCTGCTGTGCTGAAACCAGTGCATAATTTTAGGCATGATCAAGTGTAGCAACTAATGCCAAGTTAAAGCTGACCAAAAGTGAGCCACACTGGGTAATGCTTCTGAATATTAGAGTGCTGTCTCCTGCCTATAAGCAGTGCTCATGCTTAGCAGAGGGAAGAAGTACCACACAGAGGTCAAGCTCCACCAGAAGAGCTTTTGTAACCAAATACTCTAACCATTGATGCAAGCAGGCCAAGCCTGGCAAAGCATCTCCTTTGCCAAACCTTTTAAAATGTTAGGAGAACAAATAGCAGGAAAGCAGAAATGCACTTTCAGAAGCAACAGACCACTTGGAAAACAAAACTGAAGCATCCTTTGCTAACCATGCAAACAGCCTTATCAAAAAGACAGCCTAAATCCTGCCCATTATTTGCTCAAAGAGCAGAACAAGCTGAAGTCAGATGACAGCCTGAACAACTCAGATAAAAAACAGAGGTTTATCTGGAAACAAGTTCACAGAATCACAGAATTTCTTAGATTGGAAAAGCTCTTCAAGCTCATCAAGTCCAATCATTAGTTTCACACTGACAAGTCCTTGACCCAACCAAATCCCTCAGCACAACATCTGATCGCTGTGAATCGCTATGGTTGGGACCACCAGGATCATCCAGTCCAACCTTCATCACTAGACCACAGCCTCAAGCCCCACATCCACTCTCCTCTTAAACACCTCCAGGGATGGCAACTCCACCACCTCCCCAGGCAGCCTGTTCCACTTGCTCAGTGCCTGACCACTTGCTCAGGAAAGAACTTCCTCACAACATCCAACCTAAACCTCCTCTGACACAACCTGAAGCCATTTCCTCTTGTCCCATGATTAGTAACTCGGGAGAAAAGACCACTTCCAGCCTCACTACAACCTCCTTTACAGCAGTTGCAGAGGGCAGTAAGATCCCCTTTCAGCCTCCTCTTCTCCAGACTAAACAACCCCAGCTGTTGATTATCTCCTGATATAACTGACAAGTTTTGATACCAAACCCCAAAGAATTGTGTGTGCTGAACACAGAGGACTGTGTAAGAAGCACTGCCTGCAGCACAAGATCAACCTTTCAAGCACTCCTGCTAGTTCAGATGCAGCACGAAGCAGCAAGTTGGAGGCTTATTAGCTAACTGTTCACTTGAGTCACGTGGCTGCAATTGCAATGAGTAGCCTTTAAACACAGAAAAGTACTCAAAAAACCACTTTACTTCTCAGATTTGGACTCTGCAGAGTGGTGCCTGTCTTTGTCCTTCCTTGTCTCACTTTCCTTTTTGTCCGAAGGCTTTTTCCCAGCTGGTTCATTTTTCGCCTAGAATTTCAGCAGATGATTATTTATGGTAAGGAAGAGACATTAAAATCAACCCATTTTTATGACACTGGCATGGAATTGCCACCACTCACCTTTTCCACAGAAATCATTTTGCCATGCAGCTCTGTCCTGTGGAGATGATTAATACACTTAGTGGCTTCTTCAGAGGTGGACATGGTGACGAAGCCGTAACAGCGAGCACCAGGACTGCGAGCATTTGTCACTACTTTTGCACCGACCACCTTTGGGGAATAAACCAAACTTGCTTTGAGACAGCCAAGATGGCTTTACCAAGGGTTAAGTCCTGCCTCACCAATCTGGTGGCTTTCTGCAACAAAGTGACTACAGCAGTGCACAAGGGGATGTTCTCTATCTGGGCTGGGTCAAATGAAACGTGGCCAGCAGCTGGAGGTGGTGTTTTATTAGACAGAGAGTTCTCAGCAAAGCTCTGAGTGCAGTAGACAGGAGTGGATTGTGCTGGTTTGAGGCTAATTGGAATATCTGAATGAGAAAAAATAGATTATAGGCTGTAAAAAGGGAACAATGGTGATGTCTGCTTCACTCATAGGCTTGCTGTGTAAAAGCAAGAGCACAGAGATAAGACAGAGTGTGTGGCTCTGTCTGTCGGAGTCTGTGTTTCTCTTCTTCTTGGATCTCTGTAACTAATCCTTCTGCTTCTAACCCCCCCTGCCAATCCTCCAAGCTCACCTTGTGCATAAGGCAGACTCTGGGATAAGGTAGAGGGGTGGAAAGAAGGTGGAAGGGTGGTTGGGAGCCCCTCCTGGGCACTCTTGATTTCTGGGAGGGCTGTTGTGTTTCTGTATTACTTTTGTGTATTTCTGTCTGCAGCTGTAACTATACTGTAAATATCTGCCTGGACATTGTGCTGAGCTGTCAACATAAAGCTTCACTCCTCAACTCCAGACAGCTGAGTCTAGACTGGGTGATTTCACTGGGAGGGGGCAGGTAACTCCCAAACCATCACAGGTGATTCTGCCACTTTGCTCTGCTGGGACCTCACTTGGAAGTACTGGATGAGGCTCTGGACAGCCTGATCTAGTGTGAGGTGTCTCTGCCCATGACAGTGGGGTTGGAACTAGATAATCCTTGTGGTCCCTTCCAACTCTCATTGATCCTAGGATTCCATACTGTGTCCAACTGTGGGGCCCTCAAGACAGGAAGGACATTGACCCGTTGGAGGGGTCCACAGGAGGGCCAAAAAAGTGATCAGAGGGCTGTTCTTTTAAGAACACAGGCTGAGAGAGATGGGGTTGTTCAGCCTGGAGAAGGCTACAGGGAGATCTTAGAGCAGCCTTTCAGTACTTGAAGGAGGCTGGGGGGAAGCTGTTTTACAAGGGCTTGCAGCAGTAGAACAAGGGGCAATGGCCTTTAATTTAAACTAGAGCAGAACAGATGTAGGCTGGACATCAGAAGAGTTCTCTATTACAAGGGTGGGGGAACACTGCAACAGGTTGCTCAGGAAGTGGTAGTGGAGGCCTCATGCCTGGAGACATTCAAGGTCAGGCTCGATGGGGCTTTGAGCAACCTGATCTAGCTGGAAATGTCCCTGCTGACTGCAGGGGGGTTGGACTAGATGACCTTTAGAGGTCCCTTCCAACCCAGTGCATTCTATGACTCTATAACTGGACACTAAAGAAGTATAGTAAGAGACATCAGATGACAACCCAGAGCTCTCCTGTTGAGAACTGCTTTTTACAGCTACCTACACAGAGATTCTCCCCTCCCCTTTCAAACATCCTTGTTTATCAAATCTGTTGCTTCACAGCTTCACAGAAAAGCAGTGAAGTTCTCAGCCTGCCCAGTTATTCATCAGGAGAAGTGCTAAATTTAAGGTCACCTTTAATAAAATGGATTATTGCTTGCCACAACCACTACCTACCTTTCCATACTTGCTGAAAAGGTTCTTTAAGTCTGTAGCTCTAGTAGAGGATGAAAGTCCACTAACCCACAGATTCCTGCCAGAAGAACTACTCACACGGCCTAAGGGACGAAAAATGCAAACATAAAAGCCTATGTGGCACATGAATGCAAATGAAAAAGAAACTGCCCCACCAACCTCATTTCTTCCCCCTCTTCAAAAGCCTCCACCAATGCTACAAACCCAGAAAGCTCCACCTCAAGATGAGAAGAAACTTTTTTACAGCAAGGGTGCTGGAGCCCTGGAGCAGGCTGCCCAGAGAGACTGTGGAGTCTCCTTCTCGAAAGAATTCCAAGACCCACCTGGATGTGTTCCATTGTGACCTGCCCTAGGTGATCCTTCTTTGGCAGAGGGGCTGCAATTGATCTCTAGAGGTTCCTTCCAACCCCTAACATTCTTTGAGTGCTCCATTTACTCGTTTGAATGAGCAGTTAAAACAACTGGCTCAGGTAAAGGTTAGATTTGGTGACAAAGCACTTGAGGGGTCCTAGATAATGGGAGGTTGATTGTGAGCCAGCAACATGCTCTCATGGTCAGGAGGGGCAATGCCATTCTGGGGTGGATTAGAAGGGCTGTGGTTAGCAGGTTGAGAGAGGTTCTCCTGCCCCTCTGCTCTGCCCTGCTGAGGCTGCATCTGGAGTACTGCATCCAGTTCTGGGCCCCCCAGCTCAAGAGGGACATAGAATTGCTGGAGAGAGTCCAGCCCAGAGCAACAAAGATGCATCTTTGTTAGAAAAACAGCCTGAGGGAGCTGGGGCTGTGCTGCTGGGAGAGGAGGACCCTGAGAGGTGACCTCATTCATGTTGATAAAGATGTGCAGGTGAGTGCCAGGAGGCTGGAGCCAGGCTCTGCTGGGTGATGCCCAGTGCCAGGACAAGGGGCAATGGTGGAAGCTGAGGCAGAGGAAGTTTCATTTAAAGAGGAGGAGGAATTTTTTCCCTGTGAGAGTGACAGAGCACTGGAACAGGCTGCCCAGGGGGGTTGTGGAGTTTCCCTCTCTGGAGATATTCCAAACCTGCCTGCATGTGTTCCTGTGTGATCCTGTATAGGAGCTCCTGCTCTGGCAAGGGAGTTGGACTGGATGAGCTTTGGAGGTCCCTTCCAGCCCCTGACATTCTATGATGAAAAATCATTTCATACATCAACAAAACAGCCTCCAAAACCCCCAAAAACCTAAAAAACTACCCCAAACCACACAAGGCAAAGCAGTCATGAAAGCTCTGTTATTTTTTTTGCCCAGAAACCTACCTTTCTCATCCTTTGAGATTATCTTTGCATCTCTGTCCTCCTCAACAGGGCTAAAGACAAAACAAGACATTATTCACCCAATCATAGCCAAAGAAGATTAATTCTAGATAGTGCACTTAAATGGAATACCTACCAGCAAATTAGCTCTGAAATAAACACAATCTTTGCAAATTTATAGAAGAGTAACAAAGAAATACAGGATTTGGATCATTAAACATACAATTCTGGTTTGCAGATGAGTAATTTAAGGAAAAAACAACCTTTGAAGGTTGAGGAAGGAAAAGGAAAAAGAAAAAAAAAAAAAAACCAAACCCTCTGTGTTTAAAAAAAGAAAAAAAAAAAAAAACAAAAANGGCCGCCGCTTCCCCACTAGAGGCTTCCAGGCCTTGGGAGCGTTTGCTACTCTGATCGCTTAGGCTCTCTACTACTAAAGAGTCAGAGTCCAGCTTCTCTTCCTCTATTGTCTGTTCACTTGTCTCCCCTTTTGCTACAACTAAACGCTTTGCTTCCTTCCTTGCCATAGCTTGTGCCGATTTGCTGTCCAAATCTAAAGCATCTTCCTCCAACTGAGCGGCAGCAAGAGCGTCCTCTTCCTCCGCTAGCCTCTTGCCTGGCACCACGTTACTGGCTTCCTGGGCGTGTGGCCGCTCCGCCTCGGAAGTCTCTTCGTTAAGTACTTCAGATTTACAAGTTTCCCCCAAAATGTCGAGTATTTTCTCATTTTCTACGGATTTAACAGGAATAGAATGGCACAAGATTTAATCACCAGGGAAATACAGCAATCACAAACGTGGAACTGGCAATGGCTGCCACACTAACACCAAGAGAACTTCTAAGCTACACAGAGATTGGAAAACCCTAGGGTGTACACAGCATTACAAGTGCTAGGCTAAACGGCTGCCTGACAAACCACCATCTTAACAGGGAAGGAAAATGCCCCCACAGATTTAACAACAACCTTCTGGCTCAGCCTTCACATTCTTCAGGAAATCGTTCAGCTCTGTTTCTTCTCTAGTTAGCTTCCAGAGTCCGAGATGCTTAACTGAGTGTATCAAGGCACTGAGGGTTCAATTTCGTGTTTCTCCAGGTTCCTTTTAGCAGACAGTCCAACATGAGGAGCAGGCATCTTCTGACAGTGGGTGTGTTTGCAGTCCAGAAATTGTAAAGCAGCTGTTCAAAGTTCTTGTGATGATAATGAATTCTTTCTTCTGAAGTCCATTCAGTCTTTTCAATTCCTGGTCCCTACCAAAGTCTCCCCTTACCTAAGCTCCTGTGTATTTCCATTCAGACAACTACATTATAGTGTGATATCACAAGATCTGTTTCCAGAACCTCTTTATCTTTAAGGCTCAGCCCTTAACTCTGCTGTAGGTAACAGCTCCTATGGAACCATTTCACCACATTCAATAGGTGTTTAAGCAGTTTATAATCACAGATCTGGTGATATGACTGGGTTTCCAATCTCTATGACCCTGCACGACCTGGATTGTCCACCATAATAATGTACACTACAGAAATGCAATTGAAAAAAGAAAACCAAAAAAAAGAACCAAACCAAATCAAAACCAAACCAGGGACACACGGAAAAAAAAAAAATCAGAGTGAAGAATGAAACTGTTTCAATGCCCAGGATTTTCTTTTTGGGTTGCCTTTGGGGTTCTTTTGTGTGTTTTGATACATACTTCTTTTCTTTTTTGTGTTTTTTTTTCCACATGAAATCAAACAGACAAAAAGGAAGGCAGCAACAAAACAAAACCAAACAAAAAAAAAAATCAAAAGAAAACAAAACCAAAAAACCAGTACCTGGCTCCAAAGGTAACTCTTCAAGTTCCTGCAGTTAAAATGATAAGAAAAAAGGAGAAATATCACTGTATCTTCAGAAGTCATGGTGTTAGCCTGACACCCCAAGATAAGAGACAATTTAGGGGAAGTTAATATAACTTAGCCTGTTTCAGCTCTGAAAACATTGGATTTAAGTAAGCTTCTCACAAGGTAGCTTTAAAGAAGGTTTTTTATGTCTTTGAGTTGTACTGAACGTGTAAAAAGCTTCACTATTTCTCACATTCAGACAACTGTTGAACTTACAGCACTCACTGCGTGGGTAAAGAGATCAATGAATGCAAACAGCACAGAACAAAACTCATCTTTGTGTTACCCTTCTCCAGAGTTGAGCTTACAAAGTCTGCTTTCTGAGAAGGAGATCAACAGAAACACCAGCATCAGCCAGAGCTTCAAGTGTCTTTAACCTACCACAGGTGCTCTGGAAACAAGGCCAGCATTTCGGAAATGGATGAGTTTCAGCTTTCATCTCAGCCTGGGATATGCAGAATTTTAATGAAAGCTAAGTGTAAGGGACAGCATAGAGCTGGTTTATACAACAGATCAAAGACTATTTTCAGAGGTCACAGAATGGCTCAGGTTGGAAGGAAGCTCAGAGATCACCTACTCCATCCTCCCTGCCATAGGAGTCAATTAGACTCATCTGCTCAAGGCTTGAAGGCCTTGAACATGCCCAACGAGGAAGCATCCACAACCTCCTTGGGCAATCTGTTCAGAGTCTCACCACCCTTCTACTGAAGAGCTTCTTCCTAATATCCAGACTAGATCTACTCTCTGTCAGCTACAAACCATTCCCCCTTGGCCTATTATTAGACACCCTCATGAAAAGTCTCTCTCCAGCTTTCCTGCAGGATCCCTTTAGGTTTTGGAAGGCAGCTCTAAGGTTCCCCCTGGAGCCTTCTCTTCTCCAGGCTGAACAACCTCAGCTCCCTCAGCCTATCCTCATAGCAGAGGTGTTCCAAGAGAGGTGTTCCATAGCAGAGGTCCCTTCTAAGCCCTACCATTCTGTGATTCACACATACATGACCTGATAAGAGAGATCTTTGCACCTATGATTAAATTAGAAAGCCATCAGCTCCTGTTCTTTGCAGATTAACACACCCACTGTGCACTACCTGAAGACAGACTACTTCAGCATGCAGCTTCTAAGGCAAATATTAGGACTTTTTGATTTTTAAAGAAAAATTAGTTACCAGGTACCTTTAGTGCAGTTAGATCAGATGAAGAAGCATCTAAACTGTTTCCAACATCTTCAATCTCTACCTAGAAAAAGTAAATAGAGGACATTTTATCTACAAAAGAATGACATTGTGAATGAAATCTGAAGGAGAAACCAAAGACTTTATTTTCCACTAACAACTGACACTAAACAAATATATCCAGCAACCAAACCAACCCATAAAGGTAAAACTGACCAATGACCTCTTCATGATCCCCACCATGTAAGCTTTCTCATTACCTCTCCAAGTGTTGGGTTGGCTCACACTGATCTTTTAAGGAAGAGGATTGCAACAGCAAACTTTGTCTTACTCTCTCTTACACACAAAAGCAAGAACAGAGCCAAAAGGTCCCTAGGGCTTGCTAACTATTTTCTTTACTGATGAAAGATGACCACAGCTGACCTGGTCTCCAGTAGTTTAGTCACTGAAAACACTTTCTGGGTACTTCAGTTTGACCCATGTGGGGCAGAGATACATTTGGGGATAGGGACTTCCAGCAGCTTTGAGGAGGAAACCACCCAACATTAAGATCTTGCAGTACAGACGGATGGCATAATGTGCACACACAAAGAGCTATACTTGCCTATTAGATAGGGCAGAAATAACTTCCTTCAAATGCTTTGTTGGACATTTCAGCTGGTAACACTTGATTTGGGACACACACACACACACAAAAGCTATCTTCTAGCCCATATGGCCAATGTCACAAAAGCAGTTCAACAATCAGATGAATACAAAAAGGCAGCATAAAGATACTTTCAGTAACTGAGTAACTCCAAGGCTTTATGTTAACAGAAAAATAACTTAGAATCTATTTCCCAGAATGCTGCTGTTGAGCTGAAATGAAGTTATGCACTGTAACAAGCAATGAATACAGCATTTGTATGCCTCCCCTGTCCTCCTAAATAAAGGGAAGATATGAAAATGAGAATGTAAACACAAGGTGAAGCAAAGAGTTCAAAGCATGATTTAAAGGAATGCTTTCTGGATTATTCTAAGTACATCCAGTCATGTGTGTACAAACAACGTTTAAGCATCTTAAAAAATCAAGAATGGTATTTCCACAAGTATGTAGAAGTAAAAGCAATGACCATGAGAACTGGTAGAGCCCCATATTGATTCAAATGTTCTTTAGCCACTGTTCTAATACTTAATTAAAAGGAAACAATAAAACAGAAAGGAAAAAGAAGCTGATTCTACGTAGATCAGAGATGCATACCATCACTACTGGTATTTCTCTTGATTCTTCTTTAATTTCTGAAAATTGTGGGGAAGCCTCCAAGTTACCTACAGCATATTCTGCAGGCTGATCTGGGTGTTCTTTCACTTCTGCATCAGCATTTTCTTTACTATCAGACAGCGAGTCAAGAATATTATCAGCACTGTAATCCTCTGTGCAATCTACTGCATTGCCATTATCTATTTCAGCTTCATCTAACACACTAATATCCATCATGTCAATATCCTGCAAGTTATCCAAACTTGCTTCAATGTCCTCCTGTAAAAAGGAAAAAAAAAGAAGTATATATAGCAGTCATTGCAACTTGAAAGCAACATTATCACCACTTGGCTTCAAACACAGCCACCCATACCTGTCCGTCTCCCGAATCCTCTTCCAGGCCATTATCTTCTACTCCCTCTTCATCTGCTCTACGTCCTAACAACATTATGATTGTTAGAATGAAAAGGTAGTGACAGTCTCCAAGTTTGTTCTTTTTTTTTTTCCAACAGGGTACAATTAATATTCCATTTAGTTATCTGCATCTTCCTTGTTTTGACACAACTGAGCATTCACCATCAGCCCAGCTCAGCGACTGACAAACATGCTGCAGTCCGAATTCAAGCAGCGCTCCCCAGAGCATTTGCCTCAGCTGAGGCTGCAATAATTTATTACCTCAACCATTCATTTCTTTAGACATTTACTAGAAGAAAAAAAACAACCAACCATAAAAGCCCCACAAACATTCTAGGTGGAAGCATCATTGCAGTGCACAATTTTCCAGTGGGACACAGCACCAGAACTGACAGGACAGAGAACAGCCTGCTAGCTTCAGTACTCCTCAAACTCAGAGCTTAGTTGTTTTATCTTTTATGAGTATTATTTCCCTCAAAAACTACAGGCACAGTACAATAAAGAGGGGAAAGTGATTTTAGAGCCTTTTACTTTTATCCTAGAAGTGCTATAATATGTGGGGTATTTTTCTGGGACTCAGATGCAACAGCCAAGGATCTCTGCTTTTACCCACGGTTGTGCCATGCTCTTTTTCCAGGTAAAATTCCACATTTTAGTTTGCAAGCAAACGTAAAATTACTCCAAACTGCAAGCAAATGTAAAATTACTCCAAACCAGATGCAATGACAAAAAAAAAAACCCACAACAAACCCAACACTGAGTCAAACAAATCAGGTGGTAAAATATTTTTGAGTTTCAGCTCACTGATTTACCATTTTGGGTAAATCATAGAATGGTCTAGGTTGGAAGGGACATCAAGGATCATCCAGCTCAAATCCCTCACTGTAGGCAGGGACACTTTCCACTAGAGCAGTTTGCTCAAGGCTTCATCCAACCTGGCCTTAAACACCTCAATGGAGGAAGCACAACCTCCCTGGGCAACCCATTCCAGTGTCTCACCACCCTCACTGTAAAGAACTGCCTCCTAATATCTAGTCTAAAGCTCCCCTCTGCCAGTTTAAACCCATTACCTCTCATCCTGTCATTCTAAGACCTTGCCAATAGTCCCTCCCCAGCCTTCCTCTAGGCCCCCTTCAGATACTGGAAGACCACTCCAAGGTCTCCTCAAACCCTTCTCTTCTCCTGAGAGAGAATAGCCCCAACTCTAGTAGCCTGTCCTCATAGCAGAGGTGCTGCAGCCCTCTAATCATCTTTGTGGCCCTCTTCTGGACTCACTCCAACAGTTCCATGTCCCTCTTGTATTGAGGGCTCCAGAACTGTACACAGTACTTCAGGTGGGGGTCTGATGAGAGCAGAGTAAAGGGGAAGCATCAGCTCCTTGCCCTGCTGTAAGTGATTAAAATCCTTCATCTTTCTGCTCAGCTTCACTATTATTTGATTAGAAAATAAGAGCAAATGTGCTAATTTTAGGAAGGTAGCAGATTAAAAAAAACCCAAACATCAAAATGATCTGAGTTTATGCCTCACCATTAGAAAAGCCATGCACAGAGAAAGCCTTAAACACATCCAATTGCAGATGCTCATTAAAAACTCATCTTCTAGGCAGAAAAAAAATGAGGCTGCTATCAGCTACGAAACAAACACAGCACCCTAAAGGTTATCAATTTGCTACAAACTGCACTTCTGCCTCAAAAATAATAATCCTTGTCTTTATCAGCAGCAAAAGCAGAGTAACTTAAAAACCCAATTACCTGTTTTAAAAACATTGGCACTGCTTCAGCATTAAAAAAATGAGGGAACAAATCAATAACTCCTTCAAATGAACCAATTTCTGCCTTACCAAATTACATGAAGTTCTGTGAGTAAACTCCAAGTTTAATACCTCACCATAGCCATGTCTAGAAACCTGAATGCCAACCCGTACTATGCAGTGTTAATGCTCAGAATTAAGGCACAAAAGGCTCAACTGTGCTTCATTTCTTTCAGAGGAAACACTATAACCCAAACCTGGCTCAGGGAAGTACCATTAGGTATAGCTTTGGGACTGAGAAACATTCAGCAGCAGTGCCAAAACTAAACCAAGCACTCTGCCAAAAGGAAAAGCAGAGTTCAAGGCAAGGGGAAAAAAAAATATTAGCAAGGTTCCATTTTATGAGTAAAAGTTGCTATAAAATTCAAGGGGGGAATGAGGAGGTGGAGATCCTCTCTAACTGCCCTGTACCTTTGCTGCTTCTTTTGGGAGTTTTCTTCATATTTTCTGAAACCACTGGAATTTCATCAGGATTTCCCCCTTCTTCCTCAATAGCCTGGTAAGGGAAAAGACAGAGACAGATATCAGGACAAGACATAAAAATTCCCTCTGTCTATTTCCATTGAGTTTCAGCCCTAGACACCAGAGGCAGAAGACAAGAATCTATCACCTTGTTGCTGTGTAATTCAATTTGGATACGCTCATCAAAGGCCACCACATCAAAGCAACGACTACACAGAAAACAGTAACTTGCTGATGCAATGTTTCTGGAAAGGTAGTCAACAGCATCACCTAGACCCGCAAAAAAACCTCCTCCGTAACAGTACAGATACCCAAAGCAGTGTGACAGAGTAAGAACTTCGCCTGTATGAAACAAGGATCAGTTCAACGAGGGCTGTCTGCACACTGCTAATATACCAAACGTTCTTCTGGGGATGCAGCGTACAGGCTATAAGCCTAGGAGAGGGAAAATAAAAGGAGGAGAGAAAAGAAAAGCAGTGCGCAGCAAAAAGCCTTAGCAGGCAGCACACAGCACTGTAAATCCAGGAGCTGAATGCACCGCGGGAAGCTCACTGATGCATGACGTTTGGAACGTTTAGGGAGCCTCCCGGGGCTGTGCCCAGCTCGGCAATCAGAAGGGGACTCGCCGCGGAGGGGCAAACGCCAGACTCGCACACACAGAGTCCCTCCGTCAGCCTGGCTGCCTCAGGGCTGAGCCTGGCACGGCCAAACTCGGCACCGGTCTCGCCACACGCAGGCCTAGAAGGCTTCACGAAGCCACCTCCCGAGCCCGGCGCGGGTCGGCGGCTTCCCGGAGCGCCGTTCCCTCCGCTCTAACGGGCGTTTGGCGCCATTTTCCTCAGCAGCGCCTGGGGCCCTTGTGCCGGCAACGCCTCCCCTCCAGACAGCCTCGGCGCTTCGCCGCTCACCCTCCTGAGCCGCTCCATGAGGACGCTCTTGTTCCCACCGCTGTCTAAATTGCGGCGCTTGAGCTCAGCCCGCAAATCTATCACGCGTAGCTCGCTCAGCCGCCGGCGGTTTTCAGGCTCCCAACTGGAGACTCCGGAGCCACCCAGGGACGGAGATTCCCCCTGCCCAGCAGCTGAGTGGCTCTCCGCCATGGAGCCGTTGTTTCGACTCGCACACACGGAGCAAGGCAGGAGAAAAACAACAGCAAAGAGCCGCAACTGCAGCACAAAATGGTGGCACAACCGAGACGCACTAAGGAGACCGGGGAGGGGGGGAGAAGTGCAGTCCGCATGCGCGTTGACCAGAAGGCCTCAGAAGCGCTGCGCGCATGCGCAGAAAATGTTAACCAATCCGCGCTCTCACCGCAGCTGCGCAGCTGCGCCGTGGGAAGAGCGCAATCGCAATCTGCGTCGGCGCTCCGACGCATGCGCAAGAGGTCTCCGGGCGCCCTCGGAGGCGGGCGGCGCCGCCTGCGCCTGCGCAGGAGCTGTCAGTTACGTGTGCCCGCGGGCCCCGCCTTCCCCTCTCTTTTCTCGCCGTCGCCCTTCCCTGCGAGCCTGCGCGGGGCGGGCTTCCCCCCCTCCCCTCGGCGCCTCTTTGCTTCCCCACCATTTTGTGCTGTGATCGCAACGTTAGCTATTCGATTGTTTCATATTCTCCTGTGTGTTCGAGCTTGAGACGGAATACTGAAGGGGCCTTGATGGCGGAGAGTCAATCACCGGCCGGCCTGGGGGACGTCACATCCCTTGGTGGGGCTGCACTGGGCTCAGAACCCGAAACCCGCCGGTTGAGCGAGCTACGAGTCATCGACCTCCGGGCTGAGCTCAAACGTCGCAGCCTAGATAGCGGCGGCAATAAGAGCGTCCTCATGGAGCGGCTGAGGAAGGTGAAGCGCTGGCCCGGCGGGGGAGGGGGTGGCGTCATCCGGGTCCTTTGTCCGCGGCCCGTGGCGGGTGGCGCATGCGCGCAGGGGGTCGTGGACAGCTCTGTGAGGGAGGCCCTGAGGTGAGTGCAGGGTGGGCGGCGGCAGCGGCGGCTCCGAGTCCCTCCGCTGGTCCCGAGGAGCCGTAGGAACTCCTTAGCACCGCCGTGACCCTCGCCTCGCACTGCCGGAGAGCAGCTGCCTTTGCGGGGACCGCCAGCAGCTCTGCTGCTTCTTACCGCCACCCGTGCCAGCGGAGCTGCTCTGACCGCGCTCTGCCGTGGGTCTGCGCTTTCCTACTGAGGTGCAGTCTTCCCCGATGTTTTCTCTCATTCTCCCGTCATATACACGCTCCTCACCTTTCTAGTATCTCTTTACCCTTGACTCCATCTCTTTCATAGAGTCATAGAATGGTTTAGGTTGGAAGGCACCTCAAGGATCAGCCAGTTCCTACCCCTCGCCATAGGCAGGGACATATTCCACTAGAACAGGTCGCTCAAGACCTCATCCAGCCTGGCTTGAACACCTCCAGGGAGGAAGCAACCACAACCTCCCTGGACAACCTGTGCCAGTGTCTCATCATCCTCAATGTAAACAACTTCTTCCTAACATCTAGTTCGAATCTCTCCTCTGTCAGTTTAAACCTGTTGCCCCTTGTCTTGTCATTACAAGACCTTGTCAATAGTCCCTCCCCAGCTTTCCTGTAGTCCCCCTCAGATCTTGGAAGGCCAGTATAAGGTTTCCTTGAAGCCTTCTCTTCTCCAGGCTGCAGAGCCCCGACCCTTGTAGCCTGTCCTCATAAAAGAGCTGCTGCAGCCCTCTGAGCATCTTAGTGGCCTCTTCTGGACTGGCTCCAACACTTCCATGTCCTTCTTGTGCTGGGGGCTCCAGAACTGCACACAGGACTCCAAGTGGGATCTGAGGAGAGCAGAGCAAAGGGACAGAACCCCCTCCCTTGCCCTGCTGCCCACACTGCTCTTGCTAAAGCCTAGCACACGGTTGCTGTCTGGGCTGCACTCACACTGCCAGCTCATGTTGAGCATTTCATCAACCCATACCTCCATTTCTCTTTCCTCAGGGCTGCTCTCAGCCATTTGCCACCCATTTTAGTCTGTGTTTTCACAGACTCTTACTTGATGCAGTTAAAGCACCTCTCTGCCAAGTGGTGAGCCTTAATGTTTACAGATGAGAGTTTTGTTCCTCAGTGCCAGCTTGATTTAGCTGTGGAGTTGTATTCAAGCACTGTACTATTCTGTCTGACTGTATGACCTGAGCTAGGGTGAGACACTAATGTTTCCATCTGACAGCTCCTTAAAGAATGCTGTTGTGGTTTGTCACTATTGGGCAGCAAAGAACCACATGGCTGCTAGCAGAGTAGAAGGGAGAATTAGAAGGGTAACATTGAGAGAAGACTGGTGGATCGATGATAGAATCATAGAATGGTTTAAGTTGGAAGTGACCTCAAAAATCATCCAGCTCCAACCCCCTGCCAGAGGCACTAGAACAGGTCACTCAAGGCCTCGTCCAACCTGGCTTTGAACATCTCCTGGGAGGTTGTGAAGCACAGAAGCACAGAGTGTGATCAAAGGTCACAATCTCCCTGAGCACCACCCTCACTGCAAAGAACTTCTTCCTAACATCCAGTTTAAATCTCCCAGTTTAAACCCATTCTTCCTCACCCTTTCATCACAAAACCTTGTAAATAGTCCCTCTCCAGCCCTCCTGTAGCCCCCTTCAGATACTGGAAGGCTTGAGATAAGAGAGACAATTTAATAACTCTCAAAAATGGGAGGGAAACAGCAACAGAAAGGGTAAGAAAAGAAAAAAAAAAACACCCAAGAAAAGTAAATGATGTAAAAAGAAAACAATTGCTCAGCCAACCAACCAGTGCAAGCCAATCCCCATTAGTGGCAGCCCCACCAGCTTCTACCCTTGCCCTTTCTGTTGTGGAGCATGATATCATATGGGCTGGAATATCCCTTGGGTCAGTTGAGGTCAGCTGTCCTAGCTGCCTGCTCCCAGCTGGTTGTACACCCTGAGCCTGCTTGCTGCTGAGGAGCAGCTTCACACTGCTTCAGCAGTGACCAAACCATCCCTGTGTTATTTCTCAGCACAAATTCCAAATGCAGCTCCATAACAGCTACTGTGAAGAAATCTAACTCTATCCCTTTCAAAAGCAGTACAAATGCCTACCCACAAACAAGACAAGAAATGTCATGTTGCTGTCTCTGATAGGCCATTGAGGATGAAGGAGGAGATCCTGATGAAATCCCTGTGGCCTCAGAACTGACCAACAAGAGGACACCCAAAAGAACTAGCAAAGGTATGTCTAGACAAATCCAGTTCCTTTGTTTCTGTGTAGCTAGAACTTGGTATATAATGGTGATTGCTTCTGTCTCATTAACAAATAAATAAGCAAGTGCATTTTCTTTCCAAACTCCATTGCATTAGTGAGCAATAACAAGTTCAGATAATAATATGACTCCATTGCATTAGTGAGCAATAACAAGTTCAGATAATAATATGGCACCTGACTATACTTAGGAAGTCCTGAAAGCTATGGATGAGACCATCAGTTCCTATAGAATGCCAGGAGTTGGAAGGGACCTCCAGAGATTCAGTGCAACCCCCTCCAGAGTAGGACCACTTAGGGCAGGTCACACAGGAATGCATCCAGGAAGGTTTTGAAGCTGTGTAGAGGAGGAGACTCCACAACCTCTCTGGGCAGCCTGCTCCAGTGCTCCTACACCCTGACAGTAAAAGAAAATGTATTAAGATGGAATTTCCTGTGTTTGAGTTTACATCCATTGCCCCTTGTCCTGTCACTGGGTGTCACTGAACAGAGACTGGCTTCATGCTCCTGACAGTCATCCTTCAGATATTTATACACATTGATAAGGTCTCCTCTCAGCCTTCTCTTCTCCAGACTAAAGAGCCCCAGGTCTCTCAGTCTTTCCTCTTAATAGAGGTGCTTCTGTCCCTTTATCATCCTCATAGCTCCCTGTTGAACCCTCTTATCCCTCTTCAACTGGGGAGCACAGACCTGTACAGTGTGTTCCAGATGTGGTCTAACAAGGTCTGATTAGAAATGTTTCTATACTTGTGGCCATGAATGTAGAATTGTTTGGCACTGAGCTAGCAGCTGCACTATAAGCTCCTGCTGAAAGCTCTGCTAATGTATGTTAAGGTGGTTGCACAATGCCCTGGGTGCTCATTTCCTTGTTGTACCCATACTGTCCTTTATTCATAGAAACTCTTGAACCTCTCACCACTGGGATGCATTTTTAGATGTGAAAAATGGCAGAGGGAATGAGTGGAAAGCTATGTTGCTCAAAGAGCAAATGTTTTATAACCTTTGTTAGTGTCAGATTTCATTTTTAACTGTTTTAACTTTGAAAATAAACTGTCCTTCTAAAAATAAATAGCTCATTCATGATTTAAGTGTATTTTTGCTCCCAGAATATTCAAGTAAATGCACCACTTACATGTGGTTTATTCAAATTTGCCCATAGCCTATTCTTAAAAAGATCCTTTCTGATGCTTACTACTACCTAGGATTTGGAAAAGATGACCAAAATCTGAAAAATGGTCAGAATCTGGAATTTATTTCTACCACTACTTGATAGCTAACTTTTTCCTAAGCATACTTCTCAAGAAAATCCCTTTCCCTGTATTTCTGTAGTCCCAGATCAAATGGTCTTGATTGCTTCCTTTTAAGACAAAGTGGTACAAATAGAGAAAGAGCAGTTGGTTTTGAATAGCAGTACAAGATTGCTGGTGGCAGATGTGCCTGGACGTGATCTCTCTCCAAGATCTTAAAAAGAAAGACTTAATTCTAAATCACTGTAATTACAGAACCCCTCCTTACAGTTTAAGGAACAGTGGTAGGATGGAAAGAAACCTTCCCAGACAGTGGGTGGGTTTTTTTGGTGTTGAATTGTTGTGGAATGAGAGGACTGCAGCTGTTGGAGACTATAGTTCATACTCATGCTGTTCACTTGAGTGGGAAGTTGATCTCCAACGTGATATCAACACAGACCTGCACCCCTGAATCAAGGTCTTAATGATTATTTGTTGAAACAAACTCAGTGTTGAATAGGTTATGCAGCAGAGAGAAAACATACTATGAAATTTAGTGCTGTATCTCACTTCAGTGATACTATTTTTAGGAAGAAAACTAGAAGAAGAAGGTGTTGAAGACAATGGACTAGAAGAAAGCTCTAGAGATGAGCAGGTAAGTGAAAATCCTGATTGCTGTTACTAAGAATATGCCATCACTTAACCCACAATAAATACACATATCTTTTTTTTCTGTAGGAGGATATTGAAACAAGCCTGGATACCTTGCAGGATATTGACATGATGGACATTAGTGTGTTAGATGAAGCTGAAATAGATAATGGCAGTGCTGTAGACTGTGGAGAAGACTATAGTCCTGATAATATTCTTGATTCCCTCTCTGAGAATAAAGACAACCTTGAAGCAGAAATGAAAGAACTTCCAGATCAGCTAACAGAAAATGAGGTGAGCAGAGCTCTTTCAGAGGGTATTTAGAATTGCATCATACCACTGGGTTGGATGGAACCTCCTAGAGCTTATATATTCCAACCCCTCTGCAGTAAGCAGGGACATTCCCGACTAGATCAAGTTGCTCAGAGCCCCATCAAACCTGACCTTGAATGTCTCCAGGACTGAGGCCTCCACCACCACTCTGGGCAATCTCTTCCAGCATTCCACTGACTACCTGAAGGGAGGTTGTAGCCAGGTGGGGTTGGACTCTGGTCCCAGGCAACCAGCAACAGAACAAGGGGACACAGTCTCAAGTTGTACTGGGGGAGGTATAGGCTGGATGTTAGGAGGACGTTGTTGTTGGCAGAGAGAGTGATTAGCATTGGAATGGGCTGCCCAGGGAGGTGGTGGAGTTGCCATCCCTGGAAGTGTTGAAGCAAAGTCTGGCTGGGGCACTTAGTGCTATGGTCTGGTGACTGGACAGGGATGAGTGCTAGGTTGGGCAGGATGAGCTTGGAGGTCTCTTCCAACCTGCTTGATTCTAACCTAACAGTAAAGAACTTCTTTGAAATAGACATTGTCATGTTGAGATTAAAATAAAAGGGAACTGGAGAAAGATATTTAATCAACAGGAACGTTCAGATGTTGCTCCTCATTCTTGGGTCACAATTTGAAGTAACAATTGAGATGTGTCAGATGCTGGAAAATCTTTCTTGGTTTATTGCTGGGAAGAATCAAGTACAGTAGTGTAGCTCCTTAAGCTGCCATTACTTTTTGTAAGAAATGCTAAATTTGCCTTTTTTTTTTATTCTTTTAGGAAGATTATGATGAAATTGAAAACAATTTAGATGCCTCTTCTCCCAGTTTAATTGACATGAAGGTAAATAGAACAATGTAGCTATATTTTAGAGTGGTTTTGTCGGTATTCACTCTGTGCTCATGCTGAAAAATACCTCCACGTGACCATAACAAAACTGTACCAGAATCTGTGATGTGTGTGCTTTTGCTTGGAATAGAATCTGCCAAATGAAAATCCCTGGTGGGTTTTTTCTCTGCTTTTCACAGGATGTTAGGGGTTGGAAGGGACTCAAGGAGCTCAAGTTCAACCCCCCTGCCAGAGCAGGACAATACTATCTAACACAGATGAGAGGAACATATCCAGACAGGCCTTGAAAGTCTCCAGAAAAGGAGACCCCACAACCTCTCTGGGGAGCCTGTTCCAGTGCTCTGTGACCCTTACAATAAAGAAGTTCCTCCTTGTGTTGAGGTGGAACCTCTTTTGCTGCAGTTTACATCCATTGCTCCTTGTCCTATCACAGGGACCAAGTGAGAAGTCAGCTCTCAAGACTTTCTCCACTTCTGTGGCAAAAAAAAATGGTCTTGTGCTGTTGATTTCCTTTTTTTCCTGCTGATTATATCAAGTATTTAAGTGTTTGGGTTTTATTTTGCAGTTGAAGTGGTGCACAAAGATATTTTATTGTTCCCTTTACCATTCCAAGTTAAAGATCAGAGCAAAGTTGTGGTTGATGCTTTGATTTGGCTTGAAAATTTCCCTGTGTAACATACTGAGTTCCAGTGGATGATGAAGGAAAAAGTGCAAAATGTACTTGGAGAACTTGTGTAGCTTTCAAACTTGGCATTGGGTGAGGGGCTGGTATTAGTCTGTGTTACAAAATCCTCATCCTCTCTTTTATTTTCCCAAACAGAAACTGGAGAAGCTGCCCTTGGAGCCAGGTACTGTTAAAGAAAACATATTCCTGTCTATTCAACTAATACTTTTTAAACCATTAACTATTACACCAAACCAAACCCAGGCAACAAGCATAATTTACATTTATTTTGATGATGGACAACCCAGATCGTGCAGGGTCATAGAGATTGGAAACCCAATCATATCCCCAGATCTGTGAAGTGTGATGCTTGTGTCAGCTTTGAAATATTTCCAGTGACATGAAATGGTTTAAAAAAAACATAAAGCCAAACTCTTAAAAGGATTTAGAGAAGTTAATCACAGTTTAAGCTAAAGATTCTGCTTGTAAACAGATCTTGTGATATCACAAACCTTAACTTACTAAGTAGAGAACAGTGAAAGCAGTTAGGAAAAAAAAGAGCTATTGTAGGTTATTGAAAGGGAAAGATTAGTTACTTGGATACAGAAGAAAGAAGAGAGTTTCTTCATGGAAATTTCATACAGATACTTTGTCTGGACTGCAAACACACTCATGCACCATCAGAAGATGCCCAGGTCTCATGTTGGACTGTCTGCTAAAAGAATTTCAGAGAAATTTAAAATTGAACCCTCAGTGCCTTGATACACTCAGTTAAGCATCTCGGACTCTGGAAGCTAACTAGAGAAGAAACAGAGCTGAACGATTTCCTGAAGAATGTGAAGGCTGAGCCAGAAGGTTGTTGTTAAATCTGTGGGGGCATTTTCCTTCCCTGTTAAGATGGTGGTTTGTCAGGCAGCCGTTTAGCCTAGCACTTGTAATGCTGTGTACACCCTAGGGTTTTCCAATCTCTGTGTAGCTTAGAAGTTCTCTTGGTGTTAGTGTGGCAGCCATTGCCAGTTCCACGTTTGTGATTGCTGTATTTCCCTGGTGATTAAATCTTGTGCCATTCTATTCCTGTTAAATCCGTAGAAAATGAGAAAATACTCGACATTTTGGGGGAAACTTGTAAATCTGAAGTACTTAACGAAGAGACTTCCGAGGCGGAGCGGCCACACGCCCAGGAAGCCAGTAACGTGGTGCCAGGCAAGAGGCTAGCGGAGGAAGAGGACGCTCTTGCTGCCGCTCAGTTGGAGGAAGATGCTTTAGATTTGGACAGCAAATCGGCACAAGCTATGGCAAGGAAGGAAGCAAAGCGTTTAGTTGTAGCAAAAGGGGAGACAAGTGAACAGACAATAGAGGAAGAGAAGCTGGACTCTGACTCTTTAGTAGTAGAGAGCCTAAGCGATCAGAGTAGCAAACGCTCCCAAGGCCTGGAAGCCTCTAGTGGGGAAGCGGCGGCCAAAGGCGCAGGCCCCGAAGGCAGCAAAGATAGCAAAGAAGATGGCAAGAAAACAGAAGACAAAGCTAATTCTGAGGAACCCCCTGCTACTAAAGAGTCCTCAGCCAGTGAGGGCGCTGATCAGAAAAAGAGGTTTGTTTTTTCTCCGTTATAGCCCAGATGCTCTCTTTTTTTCATTGGTCCTTAAGTGATGCAAATAAGGGGTTTGCTTCAATTGGCCACCGAGACCGCTGAAATTGTAGCCTGTTCCTAACCAGTCTGTTTTAATTCTCCATGTGCAGATGTTTTGTTTTGGTTTTTTTTTTCTAATATAGATGTATTTTTTTATTTAAAAAAACACACAAATGGTTTGATTTTATTATTATTATTATTTTTTTTTTTCCTTCCTCAACCTTCAAAGGTTGATTGTTTGTTTGTTTGTTTTCCTTAAATTACTCTCAGTGTCTTCCTGATAGAAACCTGTTTAAGAGTCTGACTTGGTTGTTTCTGGTCAGATTTCTTAAAGCTAAGTATACAAAGGTGTGTTTTGATTTGGAAGGTATTTTCTGGTAGGTATTTAAATTTTAGCTTTTCTCAGAATTTCTACTCAGTCTCTTTTCTTTATGACTTGAATAATGTCTTGTTTTGTCTTTAGCCCTGTTGAGGAGGACAGAGATGCAAAGATAATCTCAAAGGATGAGAAAGGTAGGTTTCTGGGCAAAAAAAATAACAGAGCTTTCATGACTGCTTTGCCCCTTGTGTAGTTTGGGTTGTTTTTTTTTATGTTTGGAGGCTTTGGAGGCTGTTTTATTGATGTACAAAATGATTTTTCATCATAGAATGTCAGGAGCTGGAAGGGACCTCCCAAAGTTCATCCAGTCCAACCCCCCTGCCAGGGCAGGAGCTCCTATACCAGATCACACAGGAACGCATCCAGGCATATCTCCAGAGAGGGAGACTCCACAACCCCCCTGGGCAGCCTCTTCCAGGGTTCCATCACCCTCACATGGAAAAAAAATTCCTCCTCTTTAAATGAAACCTCCTATGCCTCAGCTTCCACCCAGTGCCCCTTATCCTGGCATTGGGCATCACCCAGCACAGCCTGGCTCCAGCCTCCTGGCACTCACCCTTGGCATATTATAAGAGCTTTAATGATTGCCTGGGGAAACTTGATTTGTCTTGTCTGGGCTTATTGTAATGGCTTAAATCAGAACAAAATGGATCATCATAAGCAAATTTCTTTATCAGTGGCAGGTTCCTGCATCACCTTTTCTTCATCCTTCCTCTTCTTAATGCATCAGACTTCTCCCCTTCCTGATCAGGGCAGAATTGCAGAAGGGAAGATCTTGCATGTCATTTTCTCTCTGATTTAAAAACCCAAACAAATTGTGGAGCTGCTCCTTTTTAATTGAGAAGTGTTTGTTGAAATGAGCTATGTTGGGTTTGTTTTCCCTGTTTTAGGACATGCTGCCAGTGGTTCTGGTAGAAACTTTTGGGTGAGTGGATTGGCTTCCACTACAAGAGCTACAGATTTGAAGAATCTTTTTAGCAAATATGGCAAGGTAAGGGTTGGGTTTGTGTTTTTCCAAGACTTATTAAGCTCCTATCACTAAAAACATCAGACAGGGACATCTCCCACTAGGCCACATTGCCCAAGGCCTCATCCAACCTGGCCTTGAACATCTCCAGGCAGAGGGCAGCTAAGGCAACTTATTCCAGTGTCTCCCTGCCCTCACTCTAAAGAATTTGTTCCTCATCTCCAGTCTCAGTCTCCCCTCTTCCAGCTCAAAGCCATTGCCCCTCATCCTGTCACTACAAACCCCTGTCACAAGTCCCTTCCCAGCTCTCCTGTATCACAGAAACGTTCTGGTTGGAAAGGACCCTCAGGATCACCAAGTCCAACCAGTATCCCTGCTCTGTAGGGTTCACCCTAAACCATATCCCTAAGGACCACACCCAAACAACTTTTAAGCACATTCAGGATTGGTGACTCCACCATCTCCCTGGGCAGCCTATTCCAATGCCTGACCACTCTTTCTGTGAAAAAGCCCAGCCTAAGTCTGAGCTTCACTCATGGTGCAACTCAGGCAGACCTCAGGATTTCAGCCTTTCAGAAACAAGTGGGTTACTGTAGCCCCTTTAGGTACTGGAAGGCTGCTCTAAGGGCTCCCTGGAGCCTTCTCAGGCTGAACAGCTCCAACTCCCTCAGCCTGTCCCCGTAGGCTGGGGTGCTCCAGCCTCTGAGGTTTGTTAATCTGTTTCTCTGAATGACTGGGGACAGGAATAAAACAGAGTAGAAACAGAAGTTGCACTTGTTGCTGTTGGCTGGCATTTGTTACAGTAACCCCTCTGTGATGTGGACAGGTGGTGGGTGCCAAAGTGGTCACCAACGCTCGCAGTCCTGGCGCTCGCTGTTACGGCTTTGTCACAATGTCTACAGCAGAGGAAGCTACAAAGTGCATAACTCACCTCCACAAAACCGAGTTACATGGGAAAATCATTTCTGTAGAGAAGGTGAGCACTGATCCACAAAGATCTATCCCACTGCTATCATACTGGACCAAAAGTCAAGGCACGGTCCCAGCTGATGATGTGCAAACTCATTTTCAGGCAAAAAGCGAACCCTCTGGGAGGAAACCAAGTGAAAGAAAGGAGAACGAAGGAAGAAGAGAACCAGGCAGTGAGAGGTACTGCTTTAAAAGTCCTCTGCCCAGAGATGTTTTGCTGCTTGTTTGTCTGGAAAAAGCCAGTAACAATTTCTGTGACAAAGATCAAAAAGCCATAGGATCACTTTCCTAACTTCTGTTACAAGAGAAGCTTCTGTTTGTGTTCAGTGTCTTAACAAATCTCTGTTTATGTGCTTTGGGGTAGGCAGTGGGAAGTTCCATTTTAAAATACACTTTTTTATTTAGCTCTGTTTTGAGTTTTAGCAGATTGTGATCATAGAATGGTTTGGGTTGGAAGTGACCTCCAAAGGTCATCTGCTCTAACCTGCTCTACAGTCAGCAGGACATAGAATTGTAGAATCAGTCAGGGTTAGAAGGGACCACAAAGATCATCTAGTTCCAACCCCCCTGCCATAGGCAGGGACACCCTACCCTAGATCAGGCTGGCCAGACACCCTCCACTAGATTGGGTTGCCCAGAGCCCTGTTGAACCTCACCTTGAATATCTCCAGGGATGGAGCCTCAACCACCTCCCTGGGCAACCTGTTGCAATGTTCCACTACCCTAATGGTAAAGAATTTGCTCCTAACATCCAATCTAAATGATGCTTTCATGTCATAAATCTCTAGAAAAGGCCATTTGAGAGTTTTGTTCAGTATGTCAAAGTTTCCTCTACATTTTGCTCTCACTGGAATAGAGCTTTCTCAGGTGGTTGTGCTTACAGTTGAAGACAAGTTGTCCAAAATCTCATTTCCAAAACTTGTTGCTCTTCAGAACTGTGCTTTTTTCCTTTAGCATTACTAAAAGCAGATGAAAAAGACATTTAAGAGAGTGAATAAGGCACTAAGTCCTTTGCTTTAATTATCTTCTTGAGGCACAGCTCCTATTGCTGGGGAGTTTTTGCCTTTGTTTCACCTATTTGCCCAACAAAAGTGCTTCACATTGGCCCTTCATAATGGTAATGTTGTACAAGAAGCTTTGTGGGTATGAAGCATGGGGTGGTGTGAATTTTTCATTTGCCTCCAGTTGAGATGCCTGGAATCAGGGCCACATTTTTATGCAGCTGCTGAGTGTCATTTGGTTTATTTTGTAGGGTAGGAAGTTGTAGAAGGAAATCTTAGGAAATGTAATTTTGATTGTCTGATGATAGAATTCTACTTCGTTACTGTGTTGCTAGCAAACTCCTCTCATTTACTCTTGCTCTGTGTCAATCTAAACTTCATCAATATCTATCTGTAGACTTGGCTGTGTTAAAAGAGATGAGAAAGATGATTCTAAAAAGACAGAAGACAGAGATGAAAAGGAAAGAAAGGATAAAGATGAAAAGTCTGGCTCATCAGATCAACATAAAACCAAGTCAGGTAATCTGGCTCTTCCTTTTCTTCATAGAGCAAAAGATAGGATAAAGTATGAATATTAATTGGAGGCAATTGTAGAATTAGAGAGGAGAGTTTCAGCCCTTTCCAACAAGGTGTTGCATGGACCAAGGTGGTCTGACGCCTATGTGGCTCTGACATCTGCCATTAACATCTGTGAGTGCAACCTTCACACCCAAAGGAGATTCTCTGCCATCCAGACATGGCACCAAAATGCCACCTGGGGAAGAGAGAGAGCATCTTGTCATGAAACTGGTTCAGAAATCACCAGGGGAGCATGAGAAGGCAGCAGAGGGGATAGGTGACCTGTGGTGGTGATACTAATTTCCTGTAAAGTTCATTTTAAAACATCCCAATGGTGTAGAATTCTTTCAGATTCTTAGTTGGAAATCCTGAAGGTACAAAGAGGCAGGAGGGGAGGGGGTTTGACATTGGTCATCCTTAAGAAAATCATTTGGGAAGAGATGTGGAGTCAGATTTTTGCAGAACAAGGCTTCTGGCATAGCAGTGTGCTGTAGTTTACAGAATCTGATTGGTTTCTCTCCATCTCTTTCTCTTCAACCTCTGATTTATTTAGGAAGCAAAGGAACAGAGAGAACAGTAGTAATGGATAAATCCAAAGGAGAACCTGTCATTAGTGTGAAAACATCAACTACATCAAAAGACAGAGTAAGTGATGGTTCTGCATTAATTACAGAACTGTTTGAGTTGGAAAAGGCTTCCAAGATCACCCAGTCCAAGCAGCAACTCAGCCCCACCATGGCCACTAAACCATGTCCCCAAGTGCCATGGCCACAGCTTTCTTGAACACCTGCAGGCATGGTGATTCCACCACCTCCCTGGGCAGCCTGGTCCAGTCCCTGACCACTCTGGCAGCAAAGAAATTTTTTCTCATTTCCAACCTAACCCTCCCCTGGCACAATTTCAGGCCATTTCCTCTCCTTCATTCACTTGATCCTAGGGAGAAGAGGCCAACCTCCACTACAGTCTCCTTTCAGGGAGTTGTAGAGAGCAGTGAGGTCTCCCTTAGCCTCTTCTCCAGACTATTATGTGTCAGTTTTCTTTAGAAACATCCTGAACCCTGCCAGGCTGGATGTCACCCATGCTTCACTTACCTATTGGTCCAATGTGGATTTAGATCTTAAGTAATAAAACCTCTTTCATAAGGCTGATACCATATTCAGCAGTGAAATCCTCCCAGACAAATCCTGGAACCACAGAATGGTTTGGGTTGGAAGAGATCTTCAAGATCATCCAGTTCCAGCCCCCTCACCATGAGCAGGGACACCTCTCACCAGCACAGGTTGCTCAAGGCCTCATCCAACCTGGCCTTGAACACTTCCAGGCAGGGGACATCCACAACCTCCCTGAGTAACTTATGCCAGTGTCTCCCCACCCTCACTGTAAAGAATTTCTTCCTCATTTCCAGTCTCAATCTCCTCTCTTCCAGCTCAAAACCATTGTCCCTCATCCTGTCACTACAAACCCCTGTCAGAAGTCTCCCCACATGTGGGGCAGGTTGCTGTGCAAATGTGGCCATGATCCCTATGAATGGAAGCAGAGCTTAACGTGTTGGTGGTGCTCTTGTCCTTGTATACATTTCCCATTCTAGCACAGAATTAACCAGGATGGAAAAGACCTCCAAGATCATTGAGTCCAACCTCTCACCTAACCCTTTTAATTAACCCATGCCACTAAGTGCCTCATGCAGCCTCCTCTTAAACACCTCCAGGGATGGGAACTCCACCACCTCCCTGGGCAGCCCATTCCAATGCCAATCACTCTTGCTGGGAAGAACTTCTTCCTAACGTCCAGCCTGAACCTCCCCTGACACAGCTTGAGCCTGTATCCTCTTGTTCTGCCTCTGGGTGCCTGGCAGCAGAGCCCAGCCCCACCTGGCTACAACCTTTCAGGTAGTTGTAGACAGCAGTGAGGTCTGCCCTGAGCCTTCTCTTGTGCAGGCTGCACACCCCCAGCTCCCTCAGCCTCTCCTCACAGGGCTGTGCTCCAGGCCCCTCCACAGCCTTGCTGCCCTTCTCTCAACACCTTCCAGCACCTCAACATCTCTCTTGAATTGAGGAGCCTAGAACTGGACACAGCACTCAAGGGGTGGCCTGAGCAGTGCTGAGCACAGGGGCAGAAGGACTGCCCTGGTCCTGCTCGTTACACTATTCCTGAGCCAGCCCAGGATGCCATTGGCCTTCATGGCCACCTGGGCACACTGCTGCCTCACGTCCTAACCCTAACGCAGAACTTGACCCTACTCAAATTACCACTCAGTGAAACTTTTCTTCTTCCATCCTACTAAACACAGAGCATTAAGAGCCAGGATCGCAAGTCGGAGAGCAGAGAGCGGCAGGGGATTGTGCCCTTCGACAAGATCAAAGCGCAGCGCAAGATGAGGGAGGCAGAGCAGCGCCGGTGAGAGCAGCAGTGGCAGCAGTCACCTCTTACTTGTTTGTTTGCTACTTGAACTACTCTAGAATCAATAGAATTAAATGAGTAGTTACTGGGAATTAGAGGGGGTTGCTTTGGTTTTCACTTGGGATTTGTTATATGGCTCTGGGTCACCTTTATTGAAGTATAGAAATGTCTTGATTGGAAAAGACCTCTCAGATTATTGAGTCCAACCAGCAACCCAACCCCACCGTGGCCACTAAACCCTGTCCCCAAGTGCCACATTCACACATTCCTTGAACACCTCCAGGGATGGGGACTCCAGCACCTCCCTGGGCAGCCTGTGCCAATCCCTGACCACTCCTGCAGTTATCTTCAACATGACACTCCCCTGGCACAATTTCAGGCCTTCTATCACCCGATCCTAGGGAGAAGAGACCAACTCTCACCTTGCTCCAGCCTCCTTTCAGGTTGCTGCAGAGAGCCAGGAGGTCTCCCCTCAGCCTCCTTTAATCCTCCCCTGGCACAATTTCAAGCCTTCTATCACCTGATCCCGGAGAGAAAAGACCAACTCCAACCTGCTTTCAGGGAGCTGTAGAGAGCCAGAAGGTCTTTCCTCAACCTCCTCTTCTCCAGGCTGAACAACTTCAGTTCATAGAATCATAGAATGGTTTAGGTTGGAAAGGACCTCAAGGATCATCCAGCTCCAACCCCCTGCCATAGGCAGGGACACCTCCCACTAGAGCAGGTTCCCTCAGCCAGTCCTCCCCAGCCTTGCTCTGTAGACCCTGCAGATTTTCAGTTGCTGTGGTTTTAGTTTCTAATACTTCTTTTTCTTCATTTTCTTCCCTTTGTTACCCTTCTGTGTGTTGAAGCCTCAGAGCTGTTAATTGTTTGTTTCTGCTACACCAGCACTCGCGAGCGCCGGGAGAGGCAGCAGCACCTGCAGACCATCCGGGAACGAGAAGAAAGGGAAAGGCTGGAGATTGCTCGGGAGAGGCTGGAAATTGAAAGGCAACGCCTTGAACGGGAACGGATGGAGAGAGAGAGGCTGGAGAGGGAACGGATGCACATCGAGCACGAAAGGAGGAGGGAGCAGGATCGCATCCAGCGGGAGAGGGAGGAGCTGCGGCGGCAGCATGAGCAGCTGCGCTACGAGCAGGAGCGACGCTCTGCCATGAGGAGGCCTTATGACATAGATGGCAGGTAAAGGCTTAAGACATGATGCAGGTGGGGAGACCTTACTGTCAGGTTCTGTCTCCTCAGTCTGAGCTATTAAAAAGCTCCAGTATCTGAAGGGGGTCTGCAGGAAGGCTGGGGAGGGACTATTGACAAGGACTTGTAATGACAGGACGAGGAGGAATGGGTGTGAAGTGGCAGAAGTTCTTTGCAGTGAGGGTGGTGAGACACTGGCACAGGTTGCCCAGGGAGGTTGTGGAGCACAGAAGCAGTGAGGGTGGTGAGACACTGGCACAGGTTGCCCAGGGAGGTTGTGGAGCACAGAAGCAGTAAGGGTGGTGAGACACTGGCACAGGTTGCCCAGGGAGGTTGTGGAGCACAGAAGCAGTGAGGGTGGTGAGACACAACCTCCCTGGAGGTGTTCAGGACCAGGCTGAATGAGGCCTTGAGCAACCTGTTCTAGTGGGAGGTGTCCCTGCCTATGGCAGGGGGGTTGGAACTGGCTGAGCTTTGAGATCCCTTCCAACCCCAACCATTCTATAGGCTGTGTGCCCTCAGGTCCCAGTCAGCAGCAGCTGTTGGTTACATTGTGTGTTTAATAGTTAAACTACCCCCTCTGAGGTTTTTCAGTTCCATTTTGGACTTAATTCCCCTTCTTTGTAGTTTGAAAGGAGGGAACAACATCCAGAGACAGTTCTACTCAATATTTCTATTCAGTTCTCTCCTCAACCTGGATGAGAGCACAAAGGGCACTGTCAGCAGGTTTGCTGCTGACACCAACCTGGGTGGAGTGGCTGACCCATCACAGGGCTGTGCTGCCATTCACTGAGACTTAAACAGGCTGAGAGGTGGGTAGGGAGAAGCTTAGTGAAATTCAACAGGGGCCAAAGGTGGAATCTTGCACCTGGGAAAGACCAACCCCAGGGATCAGGATAGGTTGGAGACTCACCTACTGGAGAGCAGTGAACGAGGAAAGGACCTGGAGGTCCTAGTGGATCATGAGCCAGCAATGTGATCTTGTGGCCAAAAAGGCCAATGCTATCCTGGGGTGTATTAGAAGGGCTGTGGTTAGTAGGTTGAGAGAGGTTCTCCCCCTCTGCCCTGGTGAGTCTACATTTGGAGTATTGTGCCCATTTCTGTGCCCCTCAGTTCAAGAAGGACAGAGAACTGCTTGAGAGAATCCAGTGCAGAGCCACAAGGATGATAAGGGAGTGAAACATCTTCCTTATGATGAAAGGCTGAAGGAGCTGAGGCTCTTTTAATTTGGAGAGGAGGAGCCTGAGGGGTGACCTCATTCATGTTGATAAATATGTAAAGGGTGAGTGCCAGGAGGATGGCACTGCTCAGTGATGCCCAGTGACAGGACACAGGGCAGTGGGTGGAAGTTGAGGCATAGGAAGTTCCATGTAAATGTGAGGAAGAATTTCTTCCCTATGAGGGTGACAGAGCACTGGCACAGGCTGCCCAGAGGGGTTGTGGAGTCTCCCTCTCTGGAGATACTCAAGACCCACCTGGATGTGTTCCTGTGCGATCTGCTCTAGGTGATCCTGCCCTGGCAGGGAGGGTTGGACTGAATGAGCTTTCAAGGTCCCTTCCAGCCCCTAACATTCCATGATTGTGTGCATTCTCCTGACTGAAGTGGATGTGCTCTTTCCATCAGGAGAGATGATCCGTACTGGCCAGAGGCCAAACGAATGGCGATGAATGACAGGTACCACTCCGACTTCAGCCGCCAGGATCGCTTCCACGACTTCGACCACAGGGATCGTGGCCGTTACCAAGACCATTCAGTAGACAGGTTGGTGTCTCACCTCCACTGTCTTGCCCAAAATCAAAAGACAGAAATGTATTTCATGTCACCTTTAGCAGCCTTTGTTGTGTTTTGGTTCGCAGCTTTATTTCTGAAGCATGGCCTAGTGGATTCTTTTCCTTTATAATCATAAAGAGATCTGTGCTGTGCCAGCAGTTAAACCTTCTGGCAGGCTTGTTCAGAGTGTTGTCCTTGCAGTGGTGCTTGCTTCACACATCTGCAGGATTCTGAAAGGTTCCTGAATACTACTGTAGGCACCTAGCATCTCAAAAATACTGTTTGTGCTTTAGGACTAAACTGGGTTTTCCAGGAATCCAAAGCATGTCCTGATTTCCATATACCCCAGCTGCCCCTGCCCTTTGTAGATAAGGCTGGCAGGGCTTGGAAGCAGAATCTGTTGTCTGTGGTGTTATGCAGATGGATTTGTAGAGGCTGCTGCATGTTTTACTGCCACAATCTGATTTTTAATTGTCTGTCTGTAGGAGAGATGGCTCCAGGACAATGATGGGAGATCGAGATGCACAAGTGAGTTGCTGTATAAAGCTACAGAAACACCTGACTGTAGGATGGGTTGGATCAGAAGGGACCTTAAAGATCATCTACTTCCAACCCCCCTGACGTGGACAGGGACACCTCCCACTAGACCAGGCTGCTCAAGGCCATGTTCAGGCTGGAGAAGGCTCACAGTTTTATCTTCTCAACGTGCATTAATACCTCATGGGAAGGGGAGTATGGAGAAGATTCCAGGTTCTATTTGTTAGTGCCCACTGACAGGGCAAGTGTCAACGAGCAGAGATTGAAACACAAAATCCCATCTGAAGACAAAGCAAATGAGCTTTAAAAACAAAACATCAACAAAAAAAGCCCAAACAAAAACCTCTGCCCCAAACAAAACAACTAAAACCAAGACAAAGGGAAAACCAACAAAACAAAACTCAAACCACAACTGTGAAGGTCTCTAAACACTGGAGTAGGTTGGGGAAGTTGTGAAGCTTCCAGCTGGGAAGGTACTCAAACCCCAAAGAGAGACTTCTGCAGAGCCTGCCCTGGCTTGAATGTGCTTGAACATGGGAGCTGAACTAGGTGATCTCAGGAGGTCACTTCTGTCCTAACTGGTTACAGAATCACAGCAACATCCAGGTTGGCAAAGCCGCTGAGGATCACCAAGTCCAACCTAGAACCCTGCTCTACAACAGTCACCTTAAGCCATATCCCTAAGCACCACATCCAAACCATCCTTAAACACATCCAGGCTGGGTGACTCCACCACCTCCCTGGGCAGATCATTCCAGTCCCTGACCACTCTCTGTGAAATACCTTTTCCTCATGTCTAGTCCAAACCTCCCCAGCCTCAGCTTGAGGCCATTCCCCCTTCTTCTGTCTCCAATGACCTGTGAGAAGAGCCCAGCAGCAGCAGCTCCACAGTGTCTCTTCAGGTAGCTGTAGATAGCAGTGAGGACTCTTCCTCAAACTAACCATCCCCAGCTCCCTCAGTCACTGATTCTGGGAGAGAATTGTAGCTGAAAGAGTGCAGCCAATGTAGGAGTCTGGTTTAGGGAGGTCTGTGAGTGTCCTTTTGCCTTCCAGCACTACCCAGATGAGCGCCATGGAGGACCAGATCGGCACTCGCGAGACTCCCGGGAGAGCTGGGGCAGCTACGGCTCCGACAGGAGAATGAGTGAGAGCAGAGGGATCCCCCCACAGTCCAGGTTAGTCTGCTTCACTGCAACTGCTTTTCTGTCTTGTCCATCTAAGGAATACTTCCATAAGCAGGCTTTGGAAGTACAGTTCTTTTTTGCCCACCCCAGCTTTCACCCCCTGAGTCTGTTCTCCATTGGATGGTTTACAAATGAGTAGCTCTCTTTTTCTGAGTCAAAACATGCAGCTTGCTGAGATGGTTTTAAATATCACTTTCATTACTTTTTTTCCCTCCTAACCTCACATCTGAAAGCCTTCATGCTTGCAATTAAGTTGAATCCTGGAGGATGGGTCCAGCACTGCCTCATAAATCTAATAGTTTAGATGGAGGCTCAGTAAATCTCAGAGTGCCAGACACTGGGAATTTATCACCTGCTAAGGGATTGTTCTCCATGCACCCTCTTCCAACAGCTTTTTTTCCCCCTTTATGCACCAGCAGCACTTCTGCTCTGTGGATTTTGTTTTCTGATAGCCTACAGAAACCATAGCACCAAGCAAAACCCAACCCAACAACCCCAACCCCAGATCCAGTTATTCCCATGCTGCTGGATTTAATCAAGGCTTGATAGCATCACGGTTGTGGTTCTTCCCTATCTTCTGGCTGTTGGAAGCAGCCTTCAGAAGGGAAAATAAGTTAAATAATTCACTTGGAATGGGTTTTGTTTGCTCTGGTTAACGTGAGGAGGTCTGAATTCCCTTGCAGAGATGGACGTGACTGGGGAGATCACGGTCGGAAGTTTGAAGGCCATCAAGACCGTTCGTGGCAGAGCAGTGTGGATGGGATGATAGGAAGGGATCATGAGAGATGGCAAGGTAAGGCTGCTTGCACAGCAGCTCATCAGATGGGCCACAGAGAGCAGGAAATGCAGGCATTGCTGATGTAGANGAATGTGATCTTTGATCACATTCTGTGCTTCTGTGCTCCACAACCTCCCTGGGCAACCTGTGCCAGTGTCTCACCACCCTCACTCTAAAGAACCCTTTCCTAACATCCACTTTCAATCTCCCCTCTGCCACTTCAAACCCATTCTTCCTCCTCCTGTCATTACAAGAGCTGTCCTCAGAGATGCTGTAAAACCTTTAACTGCATCTAAAAGAAGCATCTGAACTTTTGGGCTGCTTTTTTTTTTGTTTCAGGTGGGGGTAGAGGCAGACCTGGTCACGTGATGCATCGTGGAGGCATGTCAGGGTAAGAACTTCAAAGGAGCAAAGTCTTTGCTTTCCTTTTAAGGGAATCACAGAATGATAGGGGTTGGAAGGGACCTCAAAATGATGATTCAGTCTAACTTCCCCTGTCAGAGCAGGACCACTCAGGGCAGGTCACACAGGAACACATCCAGGCAGGTTTTGAATGTCTCTAGAGAAGGAGACTCCACAACCTCTCTGAGCAGCCTGCTCCAGGGCTCTGACACCCTCACAGTTACAGCTTCCCTTCTGTTCCTATGGAGCCTTCTCTGCTCCAGCTAGCAGCCACTGGCCCTTAGCCTATCCTATCATTGGAGTCCCTGAGCAGAGCCTGGCTCTGTCCTCCTGACACTGCACATCTTTATCACCAGAAATGAGGGCAGCCTTCAGGCTTCTCTGTTCCAAACCTCATCTCCCTCAGCCTGTCTTCACAGGAAGATGTTCCACTGCCTGCAGCATCTTCATGGCTCTGCAGTGGCCTCTCAAGCAGTTCCCTGAGGCCCTTCTTGAACTGAGGGGCCCAGAATCAGTCACAGTGTTCCAGATGCAGCCTCAGCAGGACAGAGGAGAGGGACATCTATTTTAATTAGGCAAAGAAATGTTTTATGGCAGCATCAGTTACCTGATTTGGTACTTAGTTGTCAAGAAATAATCACAGAATCAGTCAGGGTTGGAAGGGACCACAGGGATCAGCCAGTTCCAACCCCCCTGCCATGGGCAGGGACACCTCACACTAGAGCAGGCTGCCCACAGCCTCAGCCAGCCTGGCCTTAAACACCTCCAGGGATGAGGCTTCCACCACCTCCCTGGGCAACCCATTCCAGGCTCTCACCACCCTCATGCTGAACAACTTCTTCCTAACATCCAGTCTGAATCTCCCCATTTCCAGCTTTGTCCCATTGCCCAAGCCCTATTTAGGGAGAATGGAGCAAAGCTGGAGGTGGGGAGAGTCAGCCTGGACATGAGGAGGAAGTTGTTGAGCATGAGAGTGGTGAGAGCCTGGAATGGGTTGCCCAGGGAGGTGGTGGAAGCCTCATCCCTGGAGGTGTTT
>WAAF01007314.1:0-14592 GCA_013400475.1 Tricholaema leucomelas | reverse complement strand
TTTTTTTTTTTAAGCTGCTGCCATATTCTGTCACTCGATCCAATGTGAACTCATTTGTTTTGTAATGTGTTGTTCATATCCCAGTCAGAATTGTTTGTTAATGAAGCATTCCATTTTCCAGAAATAAAAGCCAGTTTGCAGTTAATGTCTTTCTTTTTCATTTCAGCATTCCCTGGAAAACTTCATTTTGGTCAGCTTTAGCTTTAAACCATGGCACTTGCTTTCAAAGCTGAAGCATCAAAATGCCTTACAGGTCTCTCTTTATGCTTTCAGTAACACCTAACTCCCAGGAGTATCCCTGAAGCAGTGTGACTTCAGCCCAGCTGCCAGCAGGAGGGAGTGGTGCTGTAGTGCAGCTGTCAGAGGTTTGAACACCACCTCCCTGCACAATGGGTTTGGGAGTTTGGGAGGCAAATGCTGAAGGATTTTTATTTTTCCATCTTGCCTCATGGTGGTAAAGAATCTCAGAACGGTCAGGGGTGGAAGGGACCTCAGGGATCATCCAGCAGGGACACCTTATGCTAGGTCAGGTTGCTTAGAGCCACATCCAGCCTGGCTTTAGAAACCTTCAGGGCTGAGGCTTCTACCATCAAATCACAGTATCTCTGCAAGGGTCTCACCACCCCCATGGTGAAGAACTTCTTCCTAACATCCACTCTGAATCTCCCTACTTCTAGTTTCCATAGAAGTAGCCAGGCTGGAAGAGAGCTCCAAGCTCTTCCAGACCAACCTATCCCCCAGCCCTGCCCAATCACCAGACCATGGCACTAAGTGCCCCAGCCAGGCTTGGCTTCAACACCTCCAGGGACAGCCACTCCACCACCTCCCTGGGCAGCCCATTCCAATGCCAATCACTCTCTCTGCCAACAACTTCCTCCTAACATCCAACCTCAACCTGCCCTGCCACAGCTTGAGGCTGTGTCCCCTCGTTCNCTCTCTCCCAGCACCCCCAGCTCCCTCTCTGCCTGGCTGCTCTCAGCCACTCTGTCCCCAGCCTGTAGTGCTGCTTGGGGTTGTTGTGGCCAAAGTGTAGAATCCTGCACTTGGCCTTGTTCAATCTCATCCCATTGGCCTCTGCCCACCTATCCCACCTGGCCAGGTCCCTCTGCAGGGCTCTGCTACCCTCCAACAGCTCCACAGCTGCTCCTAGGTTGGTGTCATCTGCAAACTCAATCCCCTAGTCCAGATCATCAATAAAGATACTGCTCCATTTCCCCCTCAGTGTGAGTATCACACCCTCAAAAGTCCCTCCCCAGCTTTCTTGTTGCCCACTTCAGATACTGCAAGGCTACAATAAAGTCTCTTTAGAGCCTTTTCCTCTCCAGACTTAGCAGTCCCAGCTCTCAGTCTGTCTCCATAAAGAGGAGCTCCAGCCCTATGTAACAGAACTGAAACTTCATAGATTCATAGAATAAGTTTGGTTTGGAAGAGACCTTGAAGATTATCCAGCTGTAACCCACCTGCCATAAGCAGGGACACCTCCCAACTAGCCCAAGTTGCTCAAGGCCTCATCCAATCTGGCCTTAAACACCTCCAGGGAGGTTGTGGAGCACAGAAGCACCGAATGTGATCAAAGATCACATTCGGTGCTTCTGTGCTCCACAACCTCCCTGGGCCACCTGTGCCAGTGTCTCACCACCCTCACTGTCAAGAATTTTTCCTCCTCTCCAGTCTCTATCTCCTTTCTTCCAGCTCTAAGCCTCCTCCACAACCTCCCTGAGCAATCTGAGTTCCCAGCACAGCTCCTGCAAGAGAAAATGCAAAGTTCCTTCTGCAAGCAAAGATTTCCAGGTGCAAGGCAGAATAATTTTTGCTTAGCATCTACAGTCCAAAGATTCAGCAATCCCAGGCCAGTAACTTTGCCCAGCAGCTCCTAACTCCCACGAAGCAGAGCAGAAACCACAAACTGGTTGTGCTTTTGCTGCCAGTGTAAGAAGATGTTGAGAACAAGATCAAGATCTGTCAAACTGTCACAGCCAAATTCCAAGTTATCTTTGTGCAGTCATCTCTGGAGCAACGTGGCCTTAGCATCACCCACCAGAGATGGCTTTTGTGATGCCAGGAGGGGGGGGAAATAAACCCTTCTTGCTCTCACTCTTAGGGTCCCTGCTCTTTTTCCACCTCCAGAGATTGGGTTGGGTTTTTGTTTGGCTTTGGTTTGTTTTCAGTTGCGTTCATGTTTTAATTTCTTCTTTCGTTCCCTACAGCCTGCATTGGAATGGAAACTTCACAGCTTATTTTCATCGCGGTTCAGACTTGCCACACTGGAGGAGGATCCCTTGTGAACAAAGAAGCTAAATGCTTAAATGCTGCTGTGCTTGCAGTTGCCTGAGGCTGTCTGGATCACACAGACATCAACCTGGGGTTTGTTCAGGTTCAGAAAGACTTGGGGGGGTATTTATTCACCACCACACGCTGGGAATGCAAAGAAAGATCTCCAGACTCTTATTAGCAACTAACCACTAATTATGTGGGGCTGGGTGGAGGCCAATGCCTCCTTGCTTTTAGTCCTTTAGGCAGTCACCTTTGAGACAGAGGACATGAAAGAACATTGCTAGCTCCAGACTTCCTCTGCTTTCCCAGTTGCTGCTGTCTACAACTACCTGAAGGGAGGTTGTAGCCAGGTGGGGTGGGGCTCTGCTGCCAGGCAACCAGCGACAGAACAAGGGGACACAGCCTCAAGCTGTGCCAGGGGAGGTTCAGGCTGGATGTCAGGAAGAAGTTCTTGCCAGAGAGAGTGACTGGCATTGGAATGGGCTGCCCAGGGAGGTGGTGGAGTCGCCGTGCCTGGAGGTGTTGAAGCCAAGCCTGGCTTGGGGCACTTAGTGCCATGGTCTGGTGATTGGATAGAGGTCGGTGCTAGATTGGGCTGGGTGAGCTTGGAGCTCTCTTCCAACCTGCTTAATTCTATTCCATTCCATTCCATTCCATTCCATTCCATCATCTGGGTTGAGAATTAGTCCAATAAAAGAACCTTAGTAGCCACCAGAGGGGGCAAGAAACACACGAAGGAGCAGACTGGAGCTGCTTATGTCACGGTGACGTTTACTGCATCTCAAAACGATGTTTGCTTCAGGATTGAGGCTTTCCTCCTCCCTAGTTTTATCACTGCATCTCCCTCTTAAAGTTATGAAATGCCCACCCTGCTCACCTGGCACGTTCCTGGCAGTGAAGCTCCTCACTCAAACCTTCACACCCACTCAGCAGCTGTGGTATCTGGGCAGCACTAAATCCACTGGCATGGATTGGATAGATTCTGGGGTTGGGTTTTGCCTGATGCAAACCCTGACACCCACCCTGCAGCTGTGGTGCCTGGGCACCCTTCAGTAAATCCACTGGCATGGATTGGATAGATTCTGGGGTCGGGCTGGGTTTTGCCTGGTGCAGACCTTGACACCCACTCTGCAGCCGTGGTACTTGGGCAGCACTGAGCAAATCCAGTGGCATGGGAATGATTGGATAGATTCTGGGCTTGGGGTTGTTGGGTTGGGTTTTGCCTGGTCAAACCTTGACATCCACTCTGCAGCTGTGGTACTTGGGCAGCACTGAGCAAATCCAGTGGCATGGGAATGGATAGATTCTGGGACTGGGGTGGTTGGGTTTCGCCTGGTCAGACCTTGACGCCCACTCTGCAGCTATGGTACTTGGGCAGCCTTGATTAAATCCAGTGGCATGGGAATGATTGGATCTGGATTTGGGGTTGTTGGGCTGGGGTTTGCCTGGTGCAAAGATTTCTGTAGGCTATCAGGAAACAAAATCCACAGAGCAGAAGTGTTGCTGGTGCATAAAAGGGAAAGAAAAATCTGCTGGAAGAGGATGAATGGAGAACAATCCCTTAGCAGGTGATAAATTCCCAGTGTCTGGCACTCCAAGATTCACTGAGCTTCCATCTGGACTATTAGGTTTAAGAGGCAGTGCTGGACACATCCTCCAGGGCTTAACTTAAGCACTTTTTTTTCCCCCCAAGCTATTTATACCTTGGCCAAATCCTCTCAAATCTCTTGGCAGCAAGTTTCCTCACAGAACTGGTGGGGTAAAAAAAGAAACAAAACTCCCTCCAAATCCTTCTTCTTCTCCTGGTGTTACAAATCTGCTTCCTAATCTGAGGGAGCACTCAGCCTCCACTTCCTGCCACGGACTGGAACAACACAGCTGTGTTAAAACATCAGAGTGGGGAAAATGCCACAGTAAGGAAAAACCTCTGTCCTCACTTTTGGAAGCATGAGCAGTAGGCTGAACAAAGAAAGACCTGAGGAGAGGGAGAGCAGAAGCTCTGTGTCTACAACAACTCATCTGATAAATGCTTCCCGTGAGAGAGGCAACAGATTCGTGCCAATGCCACAGCCTAATGACTTCTGCAACCTCCTGCCACAATCCCATCACAAGGGGTTTAAGAACACAGAATAAATCTTTAAGTCCATCTTACACTCCTGATGCCCCCTAGGGCCGCCACAGCTTCTCATCTCTGCCTTGCCTGCGACTGAAAACTGCCCTTGGAAGGCTTTCATCAGCATTAAAACTTGAACAATCCACAGGCTGGAGCATCCTGGAAGGCAGCAAAACATTTGCTGCAGCAAGAGCAGTGTGGGCAGCAGGGCAAGGGAGGGGATTCTGCCCCTTGGCTCTGCTCTCCTCAGACCCCACCTGCAGTCCTGGGTGCAGTTCTGGAGCCCCCAACACAAGCAGGACATGGAAACGTTGGAGCCAGTGCAGAGGAGGCCAACAAGATGCTGAGAGGGCTGCAGCAGCTCTGCTCTGAGGACAGGCTGAAAGAGTTGGGGCTCTGCAGCCTGGAGAAGAGAAGGATTCCAGGAGACCTTGGAGTGGCCTTCCAAGATCTGAAGGGGGCTACAGGAGGGCTGGGGAGGGACTACTAACAAGGTCTGGTAATGACAGGAGGAGGAGGAATGGGTTTGAACTGGCAGAGGGGAAATTGAAAGTGGATGTTAGGAAGGAGTTGTTTGCAGACAGGGTGGTGAGAGACTGGCACAGGATGCCCAAGGAGGTGGTGGATTTGCCATCCCTGGAGGTGTTCCACCAAAGCCTGGCTGGGGCACATGGTGCCATGGTCTGGTGACTGGACAGGGCTGGGTGCTAGGTTGGACTGGATGAGCTTGGAGCTCTCGGAGCTCTCTTCCAACCTGCCTGATTCTATGATTCTATGAAAACAGTGAGGGGGTTAAAGGCTTCTTGTGACTTGCTAAGAGATTTGCATCATAGATAGATTGATAAACTCCTTCCTAATGCACACTGCCACCAGCAGCAAGCACTGCAACCACTGCATGCAACAACCCAGTTGTGTGCCAAGACACAGAGCAGCTGAAAGCTCTCTGACAGAGGCACTTCCTCCTCAGCTAGCCTGAAGACAAATGCTTTGGCTTGGAACTAAAACTTCTGCTTCTTTCATAGCTCTTCTTGCCTTGTTTTGGTTTAGAGGGAATTCACCTTCAAGATTACCTCAGCTTCAGAAGAATCTCTCTAGTGAGCAAGCCTGGCAGCTTTAGAACCTGGGCTACACCTCAACACATGGCACCACTGCTTCACCACAGAACTGATCCACAAGCTCTGCTGTAGCCTCATCAGCACTGCTAAGACAGAAAGCAGCTCCTGCAGCCTCTGTGCTAAACCAACCCAAATACAAGTGGAAGTTCCAAAGACCTTTATTGTAGCCCTTGCGTGGCTGAGCAGCCCTCTAGGGGACGGATGGCCTCTGCCTCATGCCAAAGGGATGGAGAGAACCATGGGCCCTGGAGAAGGTGTTCATTTGACAAGGTCCTTCACATACTTCCAACCTTCCACAGTGTACTCACAGGCCCTGGTGGGAGCTACAGACAAGGCAGATATAACTGTCTGCACTCCTGCAAGGAAAGCAGAGAAGAATTAGCCCAAGAAAAGCATTACTGAACCCAAATTTCTTGGCCCCTGGCTCTTTTTGCAGCTTGCTGAGGAGTTATTTTACCTTTATTCCACGAATCAGAGGGGGAAAAGTCAATTTTTGGAATGGGTGGGAGCTAGAAAGAGAGACAGAAGATAAAACATCAACACTTGAGGGGTTTTACTTAGGACTCACATCACTTTGGAGAAGTCTCTACACCTCAGAGCTCAGGTAAATACATTTAGGTGCCTCAAAAGGGTTCAGACACATGGCTTTGAAGTCTGCACTTTGCTCTTTCCCCCAGTATAAAGCAGGGGCAGAAGGCAGAACACTTTGGTGCTGCTGAGAAGTCCTCTCCACAGCTATCTCCTGTGAGTTTAGAACAGGCTGTAGTATGAAAAGTGCTCTTCAAGCTTTCAGCAAAGGCTTCTCCCATCGGGGGGGGATTTTAAAAAGGAAGAATCACCGAAAGGGAAGGACCTCTTCAGGTCATTTAACTTCACCCTGATGAGCTGCTAAGCAGCCTGAGAAACTGGGAGGAGAATCTCTCCATTGTTTAAAGCAGGCAGAATCCTAAAGCCGTTTAGAAACACCACTGCCTAGTGAAATACAGCCCCGAGCATGCTTGAAATCCCCTCCTCGACACAGCTACCCCCTCTCCTCCAGAGTAAGCCATGAGCAACATCCCTCCTGGAAGTGTCCCTTTTATATTCTCCTTCCATTTCTATCCCCTTCACAACACTCTCAAGGTGAAATCCAGCTGCAAAAGCTCCCACCAGCATCACTGGAACCAAAATATCTCCTCAAGGTTTTCTTGTCCCCATTCAGAGGATGTGTTTGCTTTGCTGTGTTCGTCTCCACGGTCCTTACCTCCCAGCCTATGTAACTTGTCCACTCCTGGATAGCTGGAGGCAGAGCTTCTTGAGCTTTCCTGAGGGCTTCTGCACCTTGTGTGCCACTGCCCAGCAGCCCCTGGTCATAGGCCACGTACACAGCAGCTCCAGCCAGGCCTCCTTTGATGACAAACCTGAAAGAACCAAAAGCAGCAACAGTTCACTCTCTGACTGTCAGTGCAGTCCTCTTGCTAAGCTGTGACTGCTGAAAGCCAAGGAGACTCCACAACCTCTCTGGGCAGCCTGCTCCAGGGCTCCAGCAACCTCACAATAAAGAAGTTTCTCCTCGTGTTGAGGTGGAACCTCCTCTCTTCCAGCTTGTGCCTGCTGTTCCATCACTGGGCACCACCGAAACGAGCCTGGCACCTGTCCTGTCTGCCCAGGACAGCGGTGCAGTCCCCACCCCCGGAGAGGTAGCTGAGGGACTCGGTTTAGCGGCGAGCTGGCAGGGCTGGGTTAATGGTTGGACTCGATGACCTTAAAGGCCTCTTCCAACCAAAACGATTCCATGATTCTACGAAGTATTTCGGGGGGGCAGAGATTTCTCTGCTCACGATGCACTACTCGCTGCCAGCAGCACCCTTCACACCTCCTCGCTTCCAGCGAGCTCCATGTGCGGAGCTGCAGGTGCTCCCCCAGCAGCCCTCGCCCAGCCCAACCCCTCTACATTCAGGCTCGCCATAAGACTCCCGCAAGGCTCCGGCCGGGGACGCGCGGAGAAGCCGCCGGTCGGAGGCCACGCCTGGCACGGGGGCAGCCGCGGTCAAGGGCGCAGTCCCGCAAGGCCGAGCGCCGGCCGGGGCCCCGCACACGCAGGCCCGGGGGAGCCAAGGCGGACGCTCCGCACCAGGGCCCGGCGAGCCGCGGCGGCGGAAGGAGCGCGGGGCGGGTGGCGGCAGGGCTGAGCTGTCTGGAGAGAGGGGCGCAGGGACTCACTTGACGACGGGGAACAGCCTGGCGGCCATGGCTGCGGCGGCGCCGCGGGGGCCTTCGGGAGCCACTCACGTCCGGCAGCGCGGCCGCGGCTCCGCCCGCTCCCGCCCGGCTCCGCCCGCTCCCGCCCGGCTCCGCCCGCTCCCGCCCGGCTCCGCCCGCTNCCCGCTCCCGCCCTGCTCCGCCCGCTCCCGCTCCGCCCGCTCCCGCCCGCTGCCACCCACCCGGCTCTTGCCGGGGCGGGCATGGGCAGAGCCAGGTAGAGCCAGGCACAGGGGGCGGGAGCGACAGCAGCGGCACTGAGCCCTTGGCGATGCGAGCTGCTTCGTCGCCATTCAGGGTCCATTCTCCGGGCTCCGCTCCTTGCCTGCGCTGGTAGCGTTCCTGCCGCCGGTGTCGGGGCATGAGGGCAGGCGGTACCGTGCTGCGCTTCTCATCAGGGCTGTCGGGCGCTGGAGCGGCAGGGCTGTCGGTGGTGTCCCCATCCCTGGAGGGATTTCAGAGCCGTGTAGATGTGGTGCTGAGGGATGCGGTTTAGCTCAGGGCTCGGCAGCGTGGGGCAAACGGTTGGCCACGACGGTCAGAGAGTCATAGACTGCGTTGGGTTGGAAGGGACCCTAAAGATCATCTCTCTCCCACCCGCGAGTTCCAGATCTACCTGCTGACTTCTCAGCTTCAAGAACATCTACTCTATTACCTCACAGCCTTCCAGCTGCTGAAGTTTCCGTTCACACTTTTATCTCCTCCAGTCCCAAGCCGTGCAAAGACCTCAGTCCATGATCATCTCTGTACCCTGGGTAAGACAGATCACTTCCTTCTCTCACTAAATATTAACCACATATCACGATACGTGAGGCTGCTGGTTGGACTCGGAGGTGTTTCCCAACATGGAAACAGTTCCATGATACGGGGTGGGGGCTGCGGGGTGGGGGGGGGAAGAAAAAAAAGCTACCTTTTGAACATGTTTTGGCAGAGCAATGGAAGTTGACAAAACGAATTTAGCAGCAGAGACCTGGAACTACTGCAAGATTTCGGTTTAAATTCATCCTTTATTCCCTGCTTTGGCTTCTGCCCCTTGAAGGGTTTGTGAAGACAGAAAAGCTGCGAAACAAATGCAGAGGAAACAGCAGTGGCTTAGTTTCTGAGTGGAATCTGTTGCTAAGTCTCAACCTTGCCTTCAGTTTTGAGTTTTCGTTTTTGCAGGAGGTCAACAACAACAAAAAAAAAAGACAAAGCCCTGCAAAAGTTGCAGGCTCCTCGGGACAGTGTTTTAAAGAAGCTGAAGTGCTTCTCACCTTTCCCCACCCTCTGCTTTCTGCACTATTTTACACCTCTAAAAGCACACCCGGAGACAATTTGCACAGTTTCGTGGTTTAAATCTTTGGCAACAGCTGCAGAGAAGTTTTTTTTTTAGCGATTTTTCGTTGATTTTGCTTTTTTTTTTTTGGGGGGGGGGGGGGTTGGATTTTTTTTTTTCTGGAGCAGAAGGCAGCAATGATGCAAACTGCAGGAGGCTTTTACTGTAACAAAAGACTCTTGGGGTTGTTTTAAACGGGGAGTTGGTGCTGACTCCATAGGTTTCTGTGGAGTTTTCCAGTAGGGACAAGCATTGTAGGAAGAATTTTCCCAGTTCAGGCTGTTCAGGACAGGCTGAAAGCAGTGAATGACTGTCCTGGAGCAAAGCAAAAGCTGAGGGAAAAAGCAGCTGAGCAAGGCAGGAGGATGAGAGGATTCCTTGAGCTTTCTCCAGCCTTGCTCTCTGCCCTCTTTGGATCTCTTCCCCCTCGTGTGAGGGCAGGTTTCACTGTCTTCAAGGCTGCTGATTTACATTTTTCATCCTGCCAAGGCTGCTCCTCTGAAGAGGGAGCTGCACCTGCTGGCATAGCCAAACCCTCACCATCCTTAGGGAAATGCAAAGCCTCTGCGGGGCCGTGGAGTTCCCACCCTTCGGCAGGGAAGCAGCAGCAGCCTCTTTCTTCGCTGGTTCTCCTCACAGAGTGAACTCTCTGCGTTCTCCCTGTCTCTCATGACTGACAAAACTGCCTTTGGCTCGCAGTGGAGAGACTTCCCCAGCGGGATCTCAGCTCTGCCGGTTCTGCAGGACAGAGAAGGACTTTCTGTGCCTCTTGCAGGTTGGCTTCTAGCACCAGAAGAAGGAGGCTGCAGTATTTTGAGCAGAGTGCTCAGCTTCCAGACTTGGTTCTTCACAACTGGGAGGAATATGAAGCCAATTGGGAAAGTGCTTTGTGCTGCAGGGCTCCTGGCTGGGCTCTCAGCTTTCTTCTGGAGAGAGCCTTTTAACCCAGGTAGGCTCAGCAGGACTCATTCCAAACTGCATTGTGAGATACGTAAGAGAAGGAGTTGACTTGCCAGACTCTGAGCAGAGGTCTCATTCCTTCCTCTAAGTCTTTTGGTGGCCCCAGAGCTGTAAATCACAGAATGTTAGGGGTTGGAAGGGCCCTTAAAAGGTCACCAAGTCCAACCAAACCCCCTTCCCACTGCCCAGAGCAGAGTCACTTAGAGCAGGTCACACAATGCTTCCTTCCCAGAGAAGCTTGAAGCAAGGAGGGAGACAAAATGGTCTAACAGCATTTCCAAGGAATCCTGCTCTCTAGGGGGGGGGGGAATGCCATGTGCTTTGCCTTACTCCTGTTTTGGTTTGATTGCAAACTCCTTGGGGGTCAAGAACCATCTCTGCAGGTGTGCAGTGCCCCAGCTGGTGGCAAAGAATGAACGAGATGCAGAAGGACAGAGCCACAGAGGCTGGTTTCTGTTGTACAGCCCTTTTATATCCTGGAAACCAACCTCATCCCTGAAAGGTGCTGCTTTAGAACCCAGGTAAAGGTTCCTGCAAACACAGAACTGTAGAATCATGCAAGGCTCAGGTTGGAAGGGAGCTCAGAGATCTTCTACTCCAACCTCCCCACCTCTCACCTAGACTCAGCCTCTCAAGGCATCATCCAACCTGGCCTCGAGCACTCCCCAGGGAGGAGGCAGCCACAGCCTCTCTGGATAACCTATTCCAGAGTCTCACCACCCTCAGACTGAAGAACTTCTTCCTCAGCTCCAGTCTAGCCCTGCTCTGCCTCAGCTCCAAACCATTCCCACTGTCTCAGACACTCTCAGGAAAAGTCTCTCTGTAGCCTTCCTGTAGGGTCCCTTTGGATGTTGGAAGGCAGCTCTAAGGTCCTTCTGGAGCCTTCTCTTCTCCAGGCTGAACAAACTCAGCCCATCCTCACTGCAGTTGGGCGTTGCTCTGTGGCATTTTAATTTGGTTTTCAGCCTGTTGCTAATTCCAAGACTGCCTCAGCTCAGTCCTGCCTCTGCTTTTGGAGAAGCATCAAGACTTGGAGCCCTTAGCCCTTGCTGCTTTAGCTCTCTGCCAGTGGTTAAGAGCAGCTGCTCAGGTACCTCCTTTAGCTTTTGTTCTCTCTCCCAAAGAGAGCTTGGTTGGTGCTCGTGTTCTGCTGACTGGAGCCAGTGCTGGGATTGGAGAGCAGATGGCTTACCACTATGCCAGATTTGGTGCTGAAATGGTTCTGACTGCTAGGAGAGAAGCTGTGCTGCAGAAGGTAAGGACTCCTCACTGGACATCTCCACACACCCAACAGAGCAATGGAACTGAGAGAGATGGAACTGGAGCCTTGCCAGGTGCTTTGGAACAAAACAAGAACTCCAGAAGAGTCACAGAAGGATAGAATCAAGCAGGTTGGAAGAGAGCTCAAAGCTCATCCAGCCCAACCTATCTACTCACCAGACCATGGCACTAAGTGCCCCAGCCAGGCTTGGCTTCAACACCTCCAGGCACAGCCACTCCACCACCTCCCTGGGCAGCCCATTCCAATGCCAATCACTCTCTCTGCCAGGAGCTTCCTCCTCACATCCAACATGAACCTGCCCTGGCACAGCTTCAGCCTGGGTTCCCTTCTTCTGTTGCTGGCTGCCTGGCAGCAGAGCCCAACCCCACCTGGCTACAGCCTCCCTGCAGGGAGCTGCAGACNCCTCTCTGCCTGGCTGCTCTCAGCCACTCTGTCCCCAGCCTGTAGTGCTGCTTGGGGTTGTTGTGGCCAAAGTGCAGAACCCTGCCCTTGGCCTCGTTCAGTCTCATCCCTTTGAAGAACTGTCTGGGTTTGGGTGAATCTTGATCCTCTTCCAATCTGCATCCTGCTAAGAGTTACTTCTGTTTCATTAAACCTGGGTGCAGAACCAGATGCCTGTGGGCTAACTAGCAGCAGGTTTAAAGTCAAGGAGTGTCTGTGTCCAGAACTGACTCTGCCTGGCTGTAAGATAGGGAAACCTCCAGTGCCTCACAGGGCCCTGGGTTCTGTTCTTTTCATCCCACTCCACTGTTTCATCTTTGGCTGTGTTTTCTGCTTCAAGGTGATGGAGAAGTGCCTCACATTAGGAGCAAAGAAAGTGTTCTTGATCCCTGCAGATATGTCTTCCCCTTCAGAGCCTCAAAAGGTGGTCCAGTTTGCTGTCCAAAAGCTGGGTAAGCATCTTGGGCATCTCTTTGGCTTTCAGGTGTACAGAAAGTTCTTCCAGTCCTCTTCTGTGTGCTCTGTGGGAGTCAAAGGGTGATGACCTCTTAATTCTCCAGCCTGTCTCATTTGGCTCAGACCTTAGGCAGCATTTTCTGTTCTGCTCACCACCCTTTGTCCATGCTTTGAGTCTCTGAATCCATAGGATCAGAGAATCGTTTGGGTTGGAAAAGTCCTTCAAGATCATCAAGCCAACTAACCCTTCAGGATCAGCAAGTCCATTAACCCATCAAGATCATCAAGTCAGTTAAGCCCTCAAGATCATCAAGTCAATTAGCCCTTCAAGATCATCAAGCCAACTAACCCTTCAGGATCAGCAAGTCCATTAACCCATCAAGATCATCAAGTCAGTTAAGCCCTCAAGATCATCAAGTCAATTAACCCTTCAAGATCATCAAGTCAATTAGCCCTTCAAAACCAAGTCAATTAACCCTTTGAGATCATCAAGTCAGTTAACTCATCAAGTCCCTTAACCCGTCGAGATCATCAAGGCAGTTAACCCTTCAAGACCATCAAGTCCATTAACCCTTCAAGATCATCAGGTCAGTTAACTCATCAAGTCCCTTAACCATTTGGGATCATCAAGTCAGTTAACCCATCAAGATCAAGTCCATTAACCCTTCAAGATCATCAAGTCAGTTAACTCATCAAGATCAAGTCCATTAACCCTTCAAGATCATCAAGTCAGTTTTCCCTTCAAGACCATCAAGTACATTAAGCCATGAGATCATCAGGTCCACTAACCCATCAAGATCACCAAGCCCAACCATTAACCTCACTCTACCAAGTCCACCACTAAGCCACATCCCTAAGCACCAGACCCACAGGGCTGCAATTACTGCATTGTGCTCTTGTTATTCCAGATGTGAGTATCTCAGGAACCTGGCTGTGGTCTGCTCGACCTGCCAGGCCAGCAGCCAGCATTTCATAGCTTCCTTTTAAACCTTCTGCTCTCTCTGAGGACATTCCTGTCCCAGTGGTGTTTTTTTTTTCTCCTGTTACCAATTTGCATCCTTACAACTTGGAAAACAGAAGGAACTACCCAGAACTAAAGTTCCAAGCCTGCAGTACCCTGAAGCATTGTCAAAGGATGACAACTTTCCTCCCTTTGAGGAGCAGGCAAAGCTGCTCCCAGGTGGAAATGTTGGACTGGGTGATCTTAGAGGTCTTTTCCAACTGAACTCCCTTCGACCATCCTGCATTTCATTTATCTTCATGGCAAAGCACTTTTGAGCCTTCTGAGGAAGCAGCTGCTGGGTTCAGCTCTCCTGCTGGAGCACCCTGGGTGGGTGGCCAGGGGATGGTTTCTCTGTTCTGGCTGTTTGTCTTGACTCCTGTCCACAGGGGGCCTGGATTACCTGGTGCTGAACCACATCGGTGCCAACCGCTTCCAGATGTGGGCTGGAGATGTGGACTTCACTCGCTGGCTCATGCAGGTGAGGAGGAGCTTGCCCAGAACTGTGGATCTGGTTTGTCTGGCACAGCTTTGGGAAGCTCCAGGACAAATTGAGGTTTGGCAGTGCTGGAGAACACTTTTTTTCCCTCCCCTCCTTCATTTTCATTTCTATGTCTAATCAAAAGATTTTTGGCTTTAGGACCAGACAAGTGCTGTGCCCCAGGGCTGGAGAAGGAACAGGTCTGGTGAGGAGAGGCTGAAGGAATTGTGGTTGTTTAGTCTGGCAAAGAGGAGGCTGAAGGGAAAACCTCGTTTGATCTCCTACAGCTCCATGAGAGGAGGTTGGAGGGGGGGTGGGGGAGGAGGGGGTTGGCCTCTTCTCCCTAGAATCAGGTCATAGGAGGAGAGGGAATGGCCTGAAACTGTGCCAGGAGAGGGTTAGGTTGGGCATCAGGAAACATTTCTGTGCTGCCAGAGTGGTTAGGGATTGGCAAAGGCTGCCCAGGGTGGTGATGGAGTTCCCAGAGTGGTGATGGAGTTCCAAGGGAGGTGATGGAGTTGCCTGGGAGGTGATGGAGTTCCCTGGGAGGTGATGGAGTTGCCTGGGAGGTGATGGAGTTCCCAGAGTGGTGATGGAGTTCCCAGGGAGGTGATGGAGTTCCCCTGGGAGGTGATGGAGTTCCCTGGGAGGTGANCCAGAGTGGTGGTGGGGTTCCCGGGGGGGTGGTGGGGGTCCCCTGGGAGGTGATGGAGTTCCCTGGGAGGTGATGGAGTTCCCAGAGTGGTGATGGAGTTCCCAGGGAGGTGATGGAGTTCCCATACCTGGAGGTGTTCAAGAAACCTGTGACCACAGCACTTGGGGACAGGGTTTGGTGGCCATAGAATGGTTTAGGTTGGAAGGGACCTCAAAACTCAGCCAGTATGGCAGAGACACTTCCCACTAGAACAGGTTGC
>WAAF01007313.1:0-33402 GCA_013400475.1 Tricholaema leucomelas | reverse complement strand
CTGTCTGGATGTGTTCCTGTGTGCTCTGAGCCAGCTTAGATGGTCCTGCTCTGGCAGGGGTTGGACTGGATGAGCATTTTGAGTCCTTTCCAAGCCCTGACATCTGTGATCTCGTGGAATCACAGAATCCCAGACTGGATTGGGTTGAGAGACCTTTAAAGGTCATCCAGGCAAACTCCCTGCAGCCAGCAGGGACAGCCCCAAACAGAGCAGGCTGCTTGCAGCCCCAAACAACCTAACCTGGGCTGGTGCTAGCCAGGGGGCATCTCCCAACTCTCTGGGCAGCCTGTGCCAGGCTCTGCCCACTGTCAGCACTACCAATTTCTCCTTCTCTCCACTCCCAACCTCCCTCTGGCACTTCCAAACCCTCCTCCCCGGTCCTGCCACCACAGCTCCTGCTCCAAACTCTGTCCCCAGCTCTCTGCCCAGCTCTGGAAGCTCTCCAGAAGCTCTCCCTGGAGCCTTCTTCTCTCCAGGCTGTGCCTCCCCCCAGCCCTCCCAGCCTGGCATCCCAGCAGAGCCCTTCCAGCCCTGCTGTGGCCTCCTCTGGACCTGCTCCAGCAGGTCCCTGCCTGTGCTGTGCTGAGGGCTCCAGAGCTGCCCCAGCCCTGCAGGGGTCTCAGCAGACACAGCAGATGAGCAGACTTCCCTCCCTGCCTCTGCTGCCCACACTGCTGGGGACCAGCCCAGGGCTGGGCTGGTGCTGGTCTGGCAGCACTCAGTGCCAGCTCCTCACCCCTCAGCATCCCCAAGTCTGCTCCTCAGGGCTGCTCTCCAGCCTTCAGCCCCAGTCTGTGCTGGTACTGGGCACTGCCTTGAGCCATGGGAACTTGGTGGACAACATCTCCCCTGCTGAGCCTGCCCAGCCCCCTCTGATGGATCCCCTCCCTCAGACACCTCAACTGATCCACTCAGCTTGGTGCCATCTGCAGGCTTGCTGGGGATGCTCTCCACCCCACTGGGTCACTGCTGGAGATCTCACAGTGGTCTCAGCACAGACCTCTGAGGGACACCTTTGGCACCAAAGGACAGCAGAGGACTCATTTAAATCATAGGATCATAGAACCAAGCAGGAAGAGATCTCCAGGCTCACCCAGCCCTGTCCAATCACCAGACCATGGCACTAAGTGCCCCATCCAGGCTTGTCCTCAACACTCCCAGCCATGGGCACTCCACCACCTCCCTGGGCAGCCCATTCCAATGCCAATCACTCTTTCTGGGCACAACTTCCTCCTCACATCCATCCTGACTCTGCCCTGGCACAGCTTGAGACAGATGTGCAAGACAAGGGCAGCCTGGGAGCTCGGAGCTGCCAGCAGAAGGGAGGACAGGACAGTGCAGGGCGGCTTTGAGCAGGGACATTTATAGCTTCCCCCAGAGCCCCTGCAGAAGCCAGGACTGTCTCCAGGCCCAGCCCATGTCCATCACTCCTGGGCCTCCTCCAGCTGACTAAAACTTTGCTCAGTATTTGTGTTTCTTCATTCAAACTCTCAGCCTGCACCAAACCCAAGTTGCAAAAGCAGGACAGGATTTGGTCTTTCATCTCCGGTGGTAATTGGCAGGAGCCACTCCTGGGGAGGCTCCACCAGACACAGCAGGATGCCAGGAGCAGTTTGCTGGCTTCACCTCTTCAGCTCTTCCTTTATTGCCTGACACAATGCTGCTGGCTCAACCCTTGGTTATGCTGGTTGGGGGCCTTAGTGTGCAGGGGATGCTGGACAGAGCCTGCGGCGTCCTTCCTGCGGGATCAGCAGTGGGGAGTGGTGAGGCACTGGAAGGGAAGCTGAGGGTTGCCTCATCCCCAAGAATCACAGAACCATAGAACCAGTCAGGGCTGGAAGGGACCACAAGGACCACCCAGTGCCAGCCCCTGCCATGGCAGGGACACCTCACACCAGAGCAGGCTGCCCACAGCCTCAGCCAGCCTGGCCTGAAACCCCTCCAGGGATCAGGCTTCCACCACCTCCCTGGGCAACCCCTGCCAGGCTCTCACCACCCTCATGCTGAAGAGCTTCTTCCTCACCTCCAGTCTGACTCTCCTCATTTCCAGCTTGGTTCCATCCCCCCCAGTCCTGTCACTGCCTGACAGCCTAAGAAGTCCCTCCCCAGCTCTCTTGTAGCCCCTGCAGACACTGCAAGGTCACAATGAGGTCCCCTGGGAGCCTTCTCCTCTCCAGACTGCACAGCCCCAACTGCCTCAGCCTCTGCTCCTCCTCGTGGCCCTTCTCTGGACCCCTTCCATCACCTCCATGTCCCTCTTGTCCCAGGGGCTCCAGACCTGGATGCAGTGCTCCAGGAGGGATCTCAGCAGTGCAGAGCAGAGGGGCAGGATCACTTCCCTCACTGCTGCCCACACTGCTCTTGCTGCAGCCCAGGCTCTGGCTGCTCTCTGGGCTGCCAGAGCAACACTGACAGCTCAGACTGAGCTTCTTGGCCACCAGCACCCCCAGGTCCCTCTCCTCAGGGCTGCTCTCAAGCCAGGCACTGCCCAGCCTGTATTGGTGCTTGGCATTGCCTCAACATCAGCACGGAGCAGAAGGAATCAGCTGGAATCTGGGAGCTGTTGGGCACCAGTGCAGGCCTGAGGCTGCTCCAGGTCCTGAGCATCCACATCTTGAGGTGGGTTTCTCGTCCACCAGCACCCCCAGCGTGGGGGGGTTGGAAGGGACCTCCAGAGATCACCCAGTCCAAACCGTGCTGCCAGAGCAGGGACACCCAGGGCAGGTCACACAGAGAAGGAGATTCCAGAGCCTCTCTGGGCAGCTGCTCCAAGGCTTTGACCCCCTCAAAGCAAAGAATTTCCTACTGATTCAGAGCCCATCAGACCATGGCCACGACCACCACAGCTACAGAACCCCCCCACGCTCCACGGCTGCGGGTGGGAGGAGGCTCAGGAGATGCCTTCCAGATCGCTGCAGGCTTCATTGCAAAATGTGCGAGCAGAGATTGCGGCCGAGAGCCGAAGCACTCCGGCACAAAGCTGCGCACCACAGCAAGTTCCAGCTCTGATTAGCATCATGATGGGAGCTAATGAGGGAAGTGCTCACTAAACACAAGCGCTTTAACTCCTCCCGAGCAGGGTGGGATGATAGCAGCAAACCAAGCTGGTCAATTAGGCTCCGAGATGAAAGGTGGAATGTGCAGAGCCAGGCTGCGGCGGATTTGGGCTGATCTTGCAAGCAGCAGGCTCAGGCTTTCGTCACTTGAGGCAGTTAAGAGCTCTCCAGATTGGGGCTGCTTGGTGAGGATGACTTCATGTGAGCTCAGAACCCCCCAGGCAACCTCAGGCACCCTATAAAAGGAGCAGGAGCCTGGACTGATCCCATCTCCCTCTCCTGCAGACTCTCCTACATCAGGTAAGTCTGAGGCTGTCTCCTTGCTTGCTGAGCTGCTCTGCTGTGAGCAGAGGCTGAGGCAGTTGGGGCTGTGCAGTCTGGAGAGGAGAAGGCTCCCAGGAGACCTCATTGTGACCTTGCAGTGTCTGCAGGGGCTACAAGCGAGCTGGGGAGGGACTTCTTAGGCTGTCAGGCAGTGACAGGACTGGGGGGGATGGAACCAAGCTGTAAATGAGGAGAGTCAGACTGGAGCTGAGGAAGAAGTTCTTCAGCATGAGGGTGGTGAGAGCCTGGCAGGGGTTGCCCAGGGAGGTGGTGGAAGCCTGATCCCTGGAGGGGTTTCAGGCCAGGCTGGCTGAGGCTGTGGGCAGCCTGCTCTGGTGTGAGATGTCCCTGCCCATGGCAGGGGCTGGCACTGGGTGGTCCTTCTGGTCCCTTCCAGCCCCGACTGGTTCTATGGTTCTGTGATTCTGTCTGCACTGCAGCTTGGGGGTCTCTTGGGCTTCTCTTGGGCTTCTCTTGGGCTTCTCTTGGGCTTCTCTCAGGGTTCTCTCCCCTGCTGCAACATCAGAGCTCCTGGGGCTGCTTTTGGATTCTCTTTCTTTGCCTCCCCTTTTGTTGGTTTTGTCTCTGTTGGCAGTTGGGGCCCTGGTAGGATTCCTGAGCCAAGCTCAGGGTCTGAGGCTTTTGTCTCTCTGTGGCCCAGAGCTGGGCAGGTTTGTGCTGGAGATGGAGAATGGCACAGGACTGAAATGCAGAATTTCCACTCAGCCAGAGGGGCAAAGCCACATCCTGAGCTGCTCAAGGGCCCAGCTAAAGAAAGAGCATTTCCTACACGGGAATTACTGCACAACAGTCTCTGGATCCCAGCCTGGTGGAGTGGAGATCACCTCCTGCACCCCCCTGCTCTAGCAGGGCACCCACAGCAGCTGCCCAGGGGGCACAATGCCCGGGGTGGGGGTGGGTGGAAGCTCTTCAGGCAAGGAGGCTCCACAGCCTCTCTGGGCAGCCTGCTCCAGCATCCTCCGAGCCAAGCTGCTTCTCTTTATGGAGCCTCCTGGGTTCCAGTTTGTGACCCTTGCCCTGTCCCTGGGCACCACTGAGCAGAGTCTGGGAGGGAACAGGAATTAAACAGGGATGAGCAATTTCAGGAGGCTTGGCAGGGGTGATGGGAGGGCAGCGGATGGGGAGGGTCAGACCAGTGCTGACTGTTGGGGAGGTCACGAACAGCGGCAGGAGCTTTGCTTCTGCCCCCGGTGCCCGTTCGGCTGCTGCCCGACAGCCCCGCACGGAGCCCTGCCCTGCTCCGGCTGCTCCTGCGCTCCCTTTTCACAGCAGCTCTGCGCTCTCCGTTTCAGGACCACCTTCACCCCCGCACGGACATGTCCTGCTACGACCTGTGCCCCACCACCAGCACTGGCATCGCCTGCCCCCAGCCCATCGCCAACAGCTGCAATGAGCCCTGCGTGCGGCAGTGCCCAGACTCCACCGCCCTGATCCAGCCACCCCCGGTCGTGGTCACCTTCCCCGGCCCCATCCTCAGCTCCTTCCCGCAGCAAGCCGTGGTGGGCTCCGCCGGCGCCCCTGCCGTTGGGAGCGCCCCGGGGCTGGGAGGCCTCTACGGCTCTGGGAGCCTCTACGGGTACGGAGCCTCCCTGGGCTATGGAGGCCAATACGGCTACGGCAGCTCCGCGCTCGGCAGCGGCTTCTGCAGCCCCTACGGTCCGCGGCGCTTCGGCCGCATCCTCCGCGGCAGCTGCGGCCCCTGCTAAGGGCTGCAGGGAGCTCTCCCCGGAGCTTACCACCGAGAAACGCCGAGCAGTGAGGATGGGGGCTGAGCTTTCCGGCAGCCCTGCGATGGAGCCGCTGCCTCCCAGCATCTCGGATCTCTCTCTCTGGTCTTCCCCCTTTGGTTCCTGGTTTGTCGTTGGCTCTTTGCTGCCTGGTCCAGCTTCCCAGTGGTGTTTAACCACCGTGGTCAGCATATTTCCATATGGACACCACTCACCACGACAAGGACCTTCAGCCAGCAGTGGATTTTACTTCAGGCATCCTCACCAGAAGCTGCGCTACCGACAGAGATCAGCTGAGGACAGCAACGACTCCAAGCAGGACATTTGCTGAACGTTCTGGGCTTGGACTGGGTGACCCCCAGAGGTCCCTTCCAACCCATTCTGTGACTCTCTAAAGCTCTCTGCAAAGAGATTTTCCAGGCTCTGTGCTTTCTTGCTTTGCAGACTTCAGCATTTCTGGCTCATTAAAATGCAGTTGCATCAACAGCAGCTTCTGGTTTCCTTTGCTCCCTTCATCCACAGCCTGTCCTGGGTGAGACCTTCCCAGGTGGGAACTGAGCCCCTGTCCCGTGGACACTTCAGCACAGCCTGAAGTCACACAGGGTCACAAATCTGTCCCTACTGATCTCCCTGAGCAGCAGCTTTCCATCCTCTGGAGATAGCAAAAGGCAGGGCAAGAGCTGCTCTTTTCCTTTGGGACACAGAGGGTGACCTCTGCACTCTCCTCACAGCTAAAGAGATCAGTGAAGAAATCTCCTGGCAACTGAATTCCTCTCTCCAAGTTGGTGTTCAGCCTGGAGAGGAGAAGGCTCCAAGGAGACCTTCTGGAGAGCTTCCAGAGCTGGCAGAGAGCTGGGGACAGTTTGGAGCAGGGCCGGTGGTGTCAGGGCCAAGGAGGGGGTTTGGAAGTGCCAGAGGGAGGTTGGGAGTGAAGAGAAGGAGAAATTGGTGATGCTGAGGGTGGGCAGAGCCTGTGCCAGACTGCCCAGAGAGTTGGGAGATGCCCCCTGGCTGGCACCAGCCCAGGTCAGGTTGTTTGGGGCTGTTTGGGGCTGTCCTTGCTGGCTGCAGGGGCTTGGACTGGATGAGCTGTGAAGGTCTCTCCCACCCAAACCATTCTGTGACCCTATCAAGTGCCAGGGCAGGATGGTCCAGGACAGACTCTCTGCTGCAGGATTCTCTGCCTGATTGTTTCATTCCAAGCACCTGAACCTCTCCAGTGCAGACCCTCTGGGTGCCAAACTGCCCAGGGGAGAGTGCAGGGAGCTGCTTTGCTCTCTGCTCAGAATCAAGCCCTGGAAGGCAGCTGGCACTCAGAGGGCACATTTCTGGTTCTGTTATGTTGAGCCATGCTGCCTGCAGGCTATTGACTGCTGCTGTGAGCTGAGCCCCACGAAAACCATTAGGCTCCAGCAGTGACTCAGATGCTGTGAAGCCACCTGTGGAAGTGAGAGCTGAAGGGCTGTGAACTCCCACAGCTCCCTGGCCTGCCGTGGGACTTGCTGCGTGGGGAGGCTTTAGGTTGTGTTTACAATGTCTTGATGAGTCAATTGCTGATTGCATCTCATTAATCAACAGCTTTAGCTTGTACCAGGCCATGAATACATGCTCAGAGCACCTCCAGACAAGAGAGGGCACAGTGACCTCTGTAGTTGAAGATGAGCCACTGTGGCTCTATCCTCTGCTGCTGCCAATGGCTGCTTTGACAGGAGGAACAGAACTGCTGCTGCTGCTGTCGACAGCCTGGACCTGCCCTGGCCAGCCAAAAAGTGCAGGAGACCTTGCAGCTAGGTGTGGACTCGTCAGAGGTCATAGGGCAGGAGCAGCTCTGCTCTGAGCACAGGCTGAGGGAGCTGGGTTTGGGCAGCCTGGAGAGGAGAAGGCTCCAGAGGGCACTTCAGAGCTGCTGCCAGAGCCTGAAGGGATCCTGCCGGGAGGCTGCAGAGAGACTTCACCTGAGGAGGTCTGAGCCAGGCCCAGGGGAATGGTTTGGAGCTGAGGCAGAGCAGGCTGAGAGTGGAGCTGGGGAAGTTGTTCAGTGCCAGGGTGGGGAGAGCCTGGCACAGGCTGCCCAGGGAGGCTGCTGAAGGCCAGGCTGGATGAGGCCCTGAGCAGCTGAGTCTATCTGAGAGGTGTCCCTGGGCATGGCTGGAGCAGATGAGCTCTGAGCTCCCTTCCAGCCTGAGCCACTCTGGGATTGGATGACTCCAGGACTGCTCCTGTGGAGGAGCTGCCAGGAATTGAGAGGCTTCAGTGGGCAAGCTCAAGGAACTCCCTGAATTCCAGCCAGGATTCAGCAGCCAGCTCCAAATCCTTGGCAGTCTCCCAGAGGAGACTTCTGCCCACAGCTTGTTCCTGCTTATTTTTACAAAGGGCAAAGCCTTCCAAAGCCAACCTGTGGGGATGTGACTGAATGGGAGCCTGGGGCAAGGAGTGAGGCACAGGGAGGAGCTCTGCAGTTGCTCATCTGTTGAACTTTCTTCGCTGGAGCCACACCACAGCCACACCTCTCCTGGAGGAGGCTTCCAAGCTCCTTGCAGGGGTTACCAAATGTGTTGACTTACCCAGCAGGAGAAGGCCTTGGTGAGGAAGGAAGGCAGCTGCAGGTTTGCTCTTGCTCCCAGGGCCTGCTCACCCCCAGCTGGAGGGAGGTGTTGGAGGCAAACAGATGCTGCCAGGACTCACTGCAGGGCTTGGTGCTCAGCCCATGGCACAGCAGCAGGGAGTCAGATGCTCTGGGCTGGAAGGGAGCCTCCAATCTCCTCCAGTCCAACCCCCTCAGCAGGGATGTCCCCAGCTTGTCCCACGTCAAGCCTGGCCTTGAATGTCAACAGGGATGGAGCCTCCACCACCTCCCTGGGAACCTGTTCTGCTGTGCCAGCACCCACAGAGTAAAGAACTTTATCCTCATCTCCAGTCTGAAGGGATTGCATTGGATTGGATTGGATTGGATTGGATTGATGCTCGCAGGAAGGCTGCAGAGGACTGTTCATGAGGGTGTCTGAGCCAGGCCAGACAAGATGGGGCTGAGGGAGAGCAGGGTCAGAGTGGAGCTGAGGAAGAAGTTCTTCAGTACCAGGGTGGGGAGACTTGGTCGAGTTAAAGAGTGGTTAGGCTCAGATCCTGCAGCAGGCTCAGACTTAGCCCTTCACAGCAGAGAGCAGGGCAGGAGAAATGCTTGGAGCAGCTCAGGTCTGGGAGGGATTTTGAAGCCTTTCCTTAGGCAATCAGGAGGATGTGAAGCATTCCTCACCCATGATGCCCAACCCCAGATCCTCTCCACCTGTGCCTGCCCCACATAACTCAGTTACTTGCTCAGCTCATGGTGATTACTTCTGCCTCGGTGTCATTACCCTGGCAGAGTCATTAGAGGCCCTCTCCCTCTCCCTCTCCCTTCTCTCTTTCTCTTGTTGCTTTTCCCCATGGCTGAGGTTGCCTCATGGAGCAAAGATTGCTCAGGAGCTTGCCCACAGACTCAGGGTGCTGACATGCCAGAGAGGCCACTCCACTTTCCCAAGCCCTGCTCCAGGAAGGGGGCATTGTGCAACTCCTGCCCTCCTGCCCATGCCAGCCCAGTCCCATGACTGGTGTGAGGCAGCTCAGACCTCATCCTACCTCCTTTCAGCTGAGCTGTGGCTTTGCTCCACTCAGCCCCAACTCCAATCTGGTGTCCCAGCAGGACAACCACAGGGAGCTGCTGCTCTGCAGCCCTGGCATGGAGCAAGCAGCCTCAGTGAGAAGTTCCTGTCCAGCTTTGGTTGCCAAGGGCTCCATGGGATCACTGCTGATGGTCTGAGGGCTCATGAGTGATGGAGAGGTCATGGTTTGGGGTGAGGCAAGGCAGGGAGTGATACCAAGCACCACCTCAGGGGCGTTTCAGGCAAGAATCTCAACATGCAGCTTCAGCTGATGCAGGAGATTGCTGCTGAGCTCAGCAGATTTCTTCCTTAGGCCCAGAGCCATTTGCTGATGATTCCCATCCTCAGCAGACTCAATTCCACAGAACCATGGAATTGGTTGGGTTGGGGAAGCCCTCTGAGATCATCCAGTCCAACCAGCAACCCATCCCCACCGTGGCCACCAAACCATGGCCCCACAGTGCCACGGCCACACCTCCAGGGATGGGCACTGCACCACCTCCCTGGGCAGCCTGGGCCAGTCTCTGAGCACTCTTGCAGCAAAGGAATTGCTCCTCATGGCCAAGCTAAACCTCACCTTCTGTGCATCCAGGCTGACACAGCCTCGAGAGGATGAACTCTTCCCCTCTAAAATCCACCCTCTGGGGGCAAGGTCCAGGCTGGGTCCTGCTCTTGAGCAGCCTTGAGCCTCAAAACGTTGATTTTGTTCCAGTTTGTCCATCAGCATCTGGGGACTGAGGCAGCACTGCAGTGTGTGGAGCCCCAGGAAGGAGGCTAAGGAAGGCTCTCTGCTGGGGTCACCTTGGGATCACCTTGGGACCAACTTGGGATCTCCCTCAGTGTTGCACCCAGCAATGCTGCGGAGACCCTTGGGAGCTGCTTGGGTCTTGGGTGGTGATGGAAGTTGAGGCCATGGTGCAGCTGCTGCTGGTTTCTGGAGTCACCTAAAGCAGGCACAGGAGCAGAAGCCAAGGGAAGAAGCAGCTGTGGGGCAGCAGCACAGGGGTTGCTCCTCCTGCCCAAGCAGGTTGGCAGAGAGCTTCAAGCTCACCCATGCCAACCTCTCCCCCCAGCCCTGCCTGACCAACCAGACCATGGCACTCAGTGCCCCCAGCCAGGCTTGTCCTCAATACCTCCAGCTCTGCTCTGGAGCTGCTCTCCTGCAGGCCCTCAGCCTGAGCTTCAGGGGTGTTAGGTGGTCTTAGGTGGTTTGTATCCACTTGGACTCTGTCTGGGGCAAAAAGAACAGGTCAGAGGCATCAGGGAGGAGATGTTTGACTCATTCCACCTGCAGGTCTTCAGATGGTGATGAGAGGTGAGCAAGGGAAGCTCTGTCAAGACGTGGAGCTCAGCAGTGGCCCTGCAGAGGCTTCCTGGGAGGGTGGTGCAGAGTTACACAGCAGGAAAGGTTCTTTGCATCTCCAGAGTGTCTGAGGGCTTCAGCTCCTCTGAGTGAACCTGAGCAGGGAGTCAACAGCCACAGCCCTGCCCCTGCCTGCTGCTGAGCTCTGGGTTTGTGGACTGGCAGGAGAAAAGCAGAAGTCCCTGCACAGACATCCCACAGCTTCCAGAGATCAGTCCCAGAGGGTTTGTCTCTTTCTCCTTGCAACAGAGAAAAGGAGGCTGAGGGGAGACCTTCCGGAGCTCTGCGACTCCCTGAGAGGAGGCTGGAGCCAGGCTGGGATCAGGCTCTTCTAACAAGCAACAGGGGACAGGACAAGAGCAAAGAGCCTCATGGTGCCCCAGGGCAGGCTGAGGTTGGACATGAAGAACAATTTCTTCCCCTTGAGGGTTGCCAAGCCCTGGCCCAGGCTGCCCAGGGCCGTGGTGGAGTCTCCCTGCCTGGAGGGGGTTGCAAAGCCCTGGAGCTGTGCTGCTGAGGGCCGTGGGTTGGCAGCGCTGGACCCGAAGCACCTCAGAGGGCCTCTTCCAGCCTCGCCGATTCCAGGATGCTGTGACTCTGCCTGCTCCTTCCAGGTGCAGACAGGTTCCTCTGCCTCTCCTCTGGCCTGGGAGGTGATGAGGACCTGCTGCCGGGAGCCAAACCCACACCAGGACGGCAGCGGCAGCCACTCCTGCGCTGCTCCTGCGCTGCTCCTGCCCGAGCTCTTCCTCTGAATCAGAAACCCACGGACGACAAACACCTGGCCCTGATGTCTCAACTCCCTTTCCTGTCACAACCACCTCGACCTCAGGGCTGTTGTGAAAACTCAGCTCTCTGGAGGGCAGCTCCGCTCCTGGGCGGGGGGACCACACCTGCCCCCGCCCGGCGGCAGCCTCTCAGCAGGGCGAGGTCCCAGCCAGGCTCCGCGGAGGGCACTTCCCAGTGGGATTCGTTCCCAGGGCAGCCAGAGCTGCATCCCCACCTGCCACAGAGCCACAGAGCCAGCCAGGTCTGGAAGGGGCCACAAGGATCATCCAATTCCCACCCAGAGAGGCTGTGGAGCCTCCTTGCCTGAAGAGCTTCCACCCACCCCCACCCCGGGCATTGTGCCCCCTGGGCAGCTGCTGTGGGTGCCCTGCTAGAGCAGGGGGGTGCAGGAGGTGATCTCCACTCCACCAGGCTGGGATCCAGAGACTGTTGTGCAGTAATTCCCGTGTAGGAAATGCTCTTTCTTTAGCTGGGCCCTTGAGCAGCTCAGGATGTGGCTTTGCCCCTCTGGCTGAGTGGAAATTCTGCATTTCAGTCCTGTGCCATTCTCCATCTCCAGCACAAACCTGCCCAGCTCTGGGCCACAGAGAGACAAAAGCCTCAGACCCTGAGCTTGGCTCAGGAATCCTACCAGGGCCCCAACTGCCAACAGAGACAAAACCAACAAAAGGGGAGGCAAAGAAAGAGAATCCAAAAGCAGCCCCAGGAGCTCTGATGTTGCAGCAGGGGAGAGAACCCTGAGAGAAGCCCAAGAGAAGCCCAAGAGAAGCCCAAGAGACCCCCAAGCTGCAGTGCAGACAGAATCACAGAACCATAGAACCAGTCGGGGCTGGAAGGGACCAGAAGGACCACCCAGTGCCAACACCTGCCATGGGCAGGGACATCTCACACCAGAGCAGGCTGCCCACAGCCTCAGCCAGCCTGGCCTGAAACCCCTCCAGGAGTGGGACCTCCACCACCTTCCTGGGCAACCTGTTGCAGTGTTCCAGCACCCTCAGGGTGAAGAACTTCTTCCTGCCGCCCCACCCAGCCCTCCCCTGCTCTGGTTTCTAACCATTTGCCCCTACCCCAGTGCAGGAGGTCATCTGCTGAGCAGGGATTCAGTGGACTAAAGCTTTAGGAACCACACAAATAAAACCAGAAAAGGTAAAACTGTGCTGCAGGAAGCAGTTTATTGGAGCTGGCAATGAGGATTCATCAGAGCAGAGCAGCACTGCAGGGAGCAGCCCAGGGGAGTTGCACTAAAATCCCCAGGAGCTGAGCAGGTGCAGGACACTGGCAGCAGAGATCCTACCCCAGGGCAGTCAGAGCCTTCGGGCTGCTTGCTCAGGATGCAGAAGTGTGTCCAGCTCCTCAGCTCTCTCTCTGCCCTCTGAACTCCACATCCCTGCCCTCACTCAAGGGTAGTGGATTTGCTCTTGCTTGTACAGGGCAACCCTGTAGGGCTTGGAGGATTGCTGTGCCCCACGGTGTGGGGAGCAGGGGTAGGAGAATCGCCCACCCAGGGGGGCACCGGGGCCAAAGGAGCTGCCAAAGGAGCTGCCAGAGCCAAAGGAGCTGCCAAAGGAGCTGCCAGAGCCAAAGGAGCTGCCTAGCTCCAGTGGCACTGAGCTGCCCACAAAGCTCTCCTGGGGGCAGGAGCTGAGGATGGGGCCCGGGAAGGTGATGGCCACGGGGGGTGGGTAGATGGCGGCGCGAGAGTCCCCGCAGGAGGTGAGGCAGGGCTGGCTGCAGGCTTCTGCCCAGGGCTGGGGGCAGCTGAGCTGGCAGGGGGAGAAGCTGCTGGGGGCGCAGGCCTGGCGGTAGGAAGACATCTTTGTGGCTGGAAGCAAGCCTGGAAGAGACAGGGTGGGGAGGGCACGGTCAGGGCTGAGGCCAGGGGGTGCCTGCAAGGAGGGGACCTCATGTCCCCATGCCAGGGCTGGGAGGAGCAGGCTGAGGAGCCAGGGACAGCTGCTGAGGGTCCGAGGTGAGGAGCACCAAATGCACTTCCCTGCATTCCCTCCTGCCCTGTTTGAGACGTGGAAGCAGCTGCTGGAGTTTCCCAGCTGAGCTGAGCTGTCAGCTCCAGCCCTGCTCAGCCCCACAGAGAAGGTGAACTCACCTGGATGGAGAGCAGAAGATCCTTGGGAGTGGAAAAGAAGAGCTCTGATGGCTCTGAGCTCCAGGAGCTCTTATAGAGCTGCTCAGCTTGCCCTGGGGGAAGTGAACCCTCCCTGCCCTCCCTGCCCTGGCTCTCCCTCACATCAAGGCTGTAATCCATCACGGTCCAGGCTCTGTGCCTTGTTCCTCCTGAGGAACTCCACCTGGGGAGCTTTCACATCCACATCACAGGCAGCTCTTGCCTGTCAGAGTGAGGTGACTGCACCTTGGTCATCACTCCAGGGGGGCAGGAGGAGGTCAGGATGTCCCTTGCTGGGACCCTGCTGATTTGCTGCTGTCTCAATCTGAGCATTGCCTCTGTGGCAGCTGGCCCTGACTGGTTGGTTTGCACCGAGCTGGGAACACTGAATGAGAGCTGCAGGAGGTTCAGACCTCTCCAGCTCCTAGGATGGCAGGATTGGTTTGGTTGGAAAAGACCTCTGAGGTCCTCCAGCCCAACCAGAGACCCAACCCCACCATGGCCACCAAACCGTGGCCCCAAGTTCCATGGCCCCAAGTTCCATGGCCACATTGCCTCAACACCTGCAGGGATGGGGTCTCCACCACCTCCCTGAGCAGCTTGGGCCAGTGTCTTGATGCAGGTCCAGACCTGCATGGAGGTCCAGACCTGCATGGAGGTCCAGACCTGAATGGAGGCTCAGACCTGCATGGAGGCTCAGACCTTTATCCAAAGCCACAGAAGTTTGTTGCTCCTTTTCTCCCTATTTCAGTTCACCTTTTGCCTTTCCTCCCTGGCAGTTCATCTCCTCAGGCCTTGGAAGTGTTGATTAAATCTCCTTCTCAACATTCAGAGCCCCCCCCCCGGACTGCTCTGAGGGCTGCAGGTCCTCCTGATGGGAGAAGCTTTTGCAACAGCCAGAGCTGAGCCTTGCACAAGAGGGGCCTGGGTCGTGCCCTGCTTAGTGGCAGTTTAAGCCATGAAACAGAGGAAGGCAAATCCTGCTGCCAGCTGCTGTGCCCTGGGCTTAGGAGCAAGGCAGGGCTCTTGTCAGGAGGCTCAGCATGGATTTAGGGAATGGTTTTGCCTAATCCTGAGGGTTGCATCCATCACCAAGCGCTGCTGACAGCCTCCGGAGGCGCAGGAACAAGGCAATTAAACCCCAGCCCTGTGTCAGCCCCCAGGGCCCTGTGCCAGAAGCTCTGTGCCAGTTGGCTTGGAGGCCAAGTGCCAGGTCCTGCACATGGGCCAGGGCAGTCTTCAGTACCAACACAGGGCCGGGGGGGGGAAAGGGCTGGAGAGCAGCCCTGAGGAGAAGGACATGGGGGTGAGGAGATGGAGAGGAGCTGGCACCAAGAGAGTTGGAGGTGTTCAGCCTGGAGAGGAGAAGGCTCCAGGGAGAGCTTCTGGAGAGCTTCCAGAGCTGGGCAGAGAGCTGGGGACAGAGTCTGGAGCAGGGCCTGTGGTGGCAGGACCAGGGGGGAGGGTCTGGAAGTGCCAGAGGGAGGTTGGGAGTGAAGAGAAGGCGAAATTGGTAGTGCTGAGGGTGGGCAGAGCCTGGTCCTGCCTTTCCTGAGCATCTTGAGTCCCCTCAGCACCCTCCCAGCCTCCACTGGCTTCTCTCCAGTAGCTCCCAGTCTCTCTTGAACTGGGGAGCCCAGCACTGGCCCCAGCACTCCAGAGGTGGCCTCACCTAGGGCAGAGCAGGGAGGCAGCAGCAGAACCTCTCTTGCCCTGCCAGTCACACCTCAGTGCCGCTGAGCCCTGGGGCTCTGCCCACCCAACTCATCCCATTTCAGCTGCCCTCAGGGATCACTGCACCCTCCAGGTGCACAGCTCAGCTCTCCTCTGAGCTCTTCTGCCTCCGAGGGGACCTCTCCCTGGGGTTGCTTCCTGCTATTTTAAGCCTTTTTTCCCAGCAGGTCAGGAGCTGCTGGCAGCCTGCGGAGCACCCACGGGGAAGCTGCTGTGATTTCTAGAAGAGGTGATTAAGACACAGGGCAAATGATTTACCCAACATTGTCTCTGGCAATTAGGTGAGCTCTGGGAGGAGATCCCAGGCAGGGCTTGTACTTGTCAGGGTTATTATTTTTAATTAGCATTCGATTATCTCTCAGCTGATGGAAAGGAGGTTGGCGCCCAGAAACCATGGAAGTGGAGAGCTGAGGCTGCTCCCAGGGGCCAGGAAACAAACCCAACGAGTTTTAGGGATGGTGAGAGGAAGGATTTCAGCCCCACTGCAGACACCAGTGCAGAGGCTGGACAGAGGATCCCAGAGGGTTGGGTGGGAAGGGACCTCCAAAAGGATCTCCAAAGGTCGTCCAGTCCAAGTGGCCTGCACTCAGCAGGGACATCCTCTGCTAGAGCAGCTTGCTCAGAGCCTCTCCAAGGAGGGAGCCTCAACCACCTCCCTGGGCAACCTGTTGCTGTGTTCCAGCACCCTCCTGGCAAAGAGCTTCCTCCTGAGGAAGGTTCCTTCTCTGGAGCTGTAGAACATCAGAAAGACCCTGGGGAGCTGTGGGCAGGGTGACCACCAGCATGGGAGCACCCAAAACTCTGCTCCTGCCATTTTCTCTTCCACCTACTGAGGAAGAAGAGAGTGGGGACCAAAAGGCAGCAGGAAGGTGTCCAGCCAAGGAGGCCCAGAGGTCTCTTTGCAACCAGAATGTCTGAAGACCTCCAAGCCCCCAGGCCCCAGTCCATCATTTCAAACATGAATCTGCTTTGTCAAATCACTCCCTGAGGTGTTCAAGCTCACAGAACCACAGACCCAGAGCATGGTTTAGGTGGAAAGGGACCCCAAAGCTCAGCCAGCTCCAACCCCCTCAGCAGGGACACCTCCAGAGAGGGAGCAGCCACAACCTCCCTGGGCAACCTGTGCCAGGGTCTCACCACCCTCACTAGAAGGAACTTACAACACCATAGAATCAGTCAGGGTTGGAAGGGGCCAGAAGGATCATCCAGTTCCACCTCCCCTGCCACGGGCAGGGACCCCTCCCCTAGATCAGGCTGTCCTGAGCCTCAACCTTCTTCCTCACATCCAGGTTAAATCTCTCCCCTTCCACTTTAACCTCCCAACTCCTCCTCCTGTCACTACAAGACCTTCTCAGCAGTCCCTCCCCAGCTTCTTGCAGCCCCCCCCCAGGCAGTGCAGGTTTGGTGCTCGGGCAGTGGAAGGAGGAAGCTCTGCAGGGAGTGCCTGGAAGCTGAGCCTGAGCCCTGTCCCTGCGGGCAGATGAAAGGGCCCCGTGGGCTGCACCGCGGCCGCGGTGCCTCTCAGCTCCCCATTGCCTAACAGCAAACAAGATGCAGAGATTCCTCCACCCTTTTTGACGTGAGAGAGGCAGCAAAGTTTGTTTTGTCACTGGGAAGGACATGCCCGAAGTGTGGCTCAGACCCTGAGCTGCTCTGAGGGCCTCTATAAAAGCCCTGAGAGCTCAGAGCTCCCCAAACCACTCCTGGCTTCATCCTGGTGCTGAGCTGAGTAAGTCTGCCTTGAGCTGGAGCTGTTCTCTTTGACAGCCACTGCGAGGGGGGTCCAGATGCTGGGGTCACTGCCTGCTGTGCTGCTGGCATTGGGAAGGGATTCTCTACCTCCTCTCAGCTGGGCAGTTTGGAGGAGAGGAGATGGAGGTGGGCAGGAGGCTCCAGGAGGTGCTGGCAAGTTTCAGAGGGATCTCTGCCCTGCAAGGGTGGTCAGGGGCTGGGACACAGTGCCCAGGAAGGTGGTGGAGTCCCCATCCCTGGAGGTGTTCCAAGAACCTCTGGACTTGGCACTTCAGGACGTGGGTTCCTGGGCAGGGTGGTGCTGGGCTGATGTTGGGCTTGACCTGGGAGGGCTTCTCCAGCTGGAATGGTTCTGGGATCTAATCTTGGTGAACTTCATCTTCAGCTCTAGAGGAAGAACTTCCTGAATGTTCTGTGGTCTGAGTAGCTGAGGGCTGCTCTTGGCCAGCACAGCCACGAGGTCACCTCTGCCCTGGGTGGAGGTGCAGGGAAGTGCATTTGGTGCTCCTCACCTCGGACCCTCAGCAGCTGTCCCTGGCTCCTCAGCCTGCTCCTCCCAGCCCTGGCATGGGGACATGAGGTCCCCTCCTTGCAGGCACCCCCTGGCCTCAGCCCTGACCGTGCCCTCCCCACCCTGTCTCTTCCAGGCTTGCTTCCAGCCACAAAGATGTCTTCCTACCGCCAGGCCTGCGCCCCCAGCAGCTTCTCCCCCTGCCAGCTCAGCTGCCCCCAGCCCTGGGCAGAAGCCTGCAGCCAGCCCTGCCTCACCTCCTGCGGGGACTCTCGCGCCGTCATCTACCCACCCCCCGTGGCCATCACCTTCCCGGGCCCCATCCTCAGCTCCTGCCCCCAGGAGAGCTTTGTGGGCAGCTCAGTGCCACTGGAGCTAGGCAGCTCCTTTGGCTCTGGCAGCTCCTTTGGCAGCTCCTTTGGCTCTGGCAGCTCCTTTGGCAGCTCCTTTGGCCCCGGTGCCCCCCTGGGTGGGCGATTCTCCTACCCCTGCTCCTGGCGCAGGTTCAGCACCTACAGCCGTGGGGGCTGTGGGCCCTGCTAAGCCCCACAGGGGAGCTGAGCCCAGCAAGGACCTGAGCAAAGTCCCAGCCTACGACTGAGCAGAGGGAAATGGCTTTCAGAGGGACACTGAGAAACCACCCAAAGAACAAAGCCCAGAGAGTGTCTTGCCCTTGCTGGTGGCTTTGGCATCTCCTGAGTTGGTCTCAGCTCTGTGTTTGAGGGGTCCTAAGGTTTGAGCTTCAATCCAAGTGGTTTATAGGAGACTAAACATCAGTGCAGTTTAGATCCAATCTGTTCTGGCCTATCCCATGGATGTTCCTTGGTTTTGGAGCTTGGGTTCTGGGAGCAGAAGATGCTGAAGCCCAAACTCAACTCCTGAGCCCTGCAAATGCAGCCAGGACAGAAGCTCACCCTGCAGACTGCAGTCCCCGAGAAGACAACCCCCAGCAGACCCTGCAGATGTCCTCTGTGCTCTCTGGATTGTCAACCTCTGCTGCTATGAAGTCCTTGTCCTGCCTCTATTAAAGCCTCTATTGCATCACAGCCTTTGCCCTCTGCTTTCCTTTCCCCCTCAGCCCAGACCTATCAGGCAACGATGCCTGAATGATCCTCAGCTGAGGCTCAGGCTCCTCTGGCTGTCAGCCCAGAGCTGGGACCTGTCAGCCTGGGATGAGGTCTCCTGAGGGGGTTTTGTGTTGTCCACCTGGCAACAAGACCACAGAAGGGGTTGGGTTGGAAGGGACCTTAAAGCTCATCCAGTTCCAAGCCCTCTGCCACTGGCAGGGACAGCTCCTGCTAGAGCAGCCTGCTCAAGCTCCCACCCAGCCTGGCCTTGACCATCCCCAAGGTTGGAGCTTCCACAGCCTCCTTGGGCAGCCTGTTCCAGTGCCTCACCAGCCTGGTGGGGAGGAATTTCCTCCTCATGTCCCATCTCAATCCAGGTTCTTCCAGCCCAAAGCCATCACCTCTCACCCTGTCACTCCATCCCTTTGCACATGTCCCTCCCCTCCTCTCCTGGAGCTCACTTCCAACCCCAGCAGCTGCTCTAAGGCCTCCCTGGAGCTTTCTCTCCTGCAGGCTAACTCCAATGCAATGCTCCCAGCCTGTCCTGTCCTCACAGCTGAGGACCTGCAGCTCTTGGATCACTTTTGTGACCTCCTCTGGACCTCCCCAAAAAGTTTTGCAAGGATTTGTGGTGGGAGAGGAGGGCTCAGGCAGTCCCTTGGGCTGCTGGGGCAGTTTGTGCCTTCAGTCCCAAAGGGGCAGGGGCTGCCCTCGGTGCCCTTCATGTAGAATCTGTTTGTTGCATGAAGTCTTCTGCTACTGCCAGGTGCCAGCACTGGGAGGAAGTTTCCCCTTCCCTCCTGGGGAGGAATCAAAACCTGAGGAGCTCCTGCATGGAGCTGGACCCCAGCAGAGCAGAGGCAGTGTTGGGCTCTGTGCTGACCTTCAGCAGGATCTTCCTTGGCTCTGGAGGGAAAGAAAGAGGCCAAAACTCTCCTCTCCAAGGGGACTGAGTGCTCTGAGGGGCAGACAGATGCCTGCTGGCAAGCACCAGACACCTGCTGTGTTGTTTGGGAGAGAAGTGTGGGAGCTCAGAAGGCTGCTGGTGGACACAGAGGTCAGTGCAAGGGACACCAGGACAGTGCTGTGCAGTGGAGCTTTTAATGGGGGCGAGGAGCAGAGCCAGAGAGGGGCAGTGGCACAGGGGACAAAGACAAACACTTCAGGACCCTTTCCACCGAAGTCTGTGACCCTGAGCAGTGCATTTGAGGTGAGACTTTCTGCTTCCCTCATCGCAGCTGCCCAGCTGCAGCTTCACAGCCCAGTGCTGCCCCTTGAAGCAGACCTAAGGCAGAGGAGATTTCCACCCCTGCGGTGCTGAGGGAGGCCACAAAGTGTACAAGTCCCAATGACAGAGGGAAGAGTTTTTAACCTCCAGGGCGCTTGGGGCACCTGCAGCGCAGAGAGCTGAAGATCCTGCCCGGCCCCAGGAGGGGAGGATGAAAGGAAGCAGCAGGAGGAGGTGGCTGGAGCCCGAGGAGCCAGATGCTGAGGTGCTCAGGGGCTGAGGGGTTAACCTGCCTCGGAAACAGCTCCAGGGCAGAGCTGAAGTCGTTGGAATGAGGAGAAAACGAGAGGGTGGAGAAGGAAAAGTGCTGCAAAACCCATCCCGAGCTGCTGAGCTTTGCCACCTCCTCCCTGCAGTGGCCTCCCAGGCGGGGGCTCAGCACAGTCCACAGCTGCCCTGGCTGTAGGAGCTGTACCGGCGGTGGGCGTAGGGGCTGCAGCTGCCTCTGCCCAGGGAGGGGCACCCGGAGCTGTAAGGCCTGCTACAGCTGCAGGCACCCCCGAAGAGAATGGAGCCCCTCAGGCCAGCAGTGCCCCCATAGCCCCTGTGGCCCAGGCAGCCCCCAGACCCCAGCGGGCGCCCGGTGCCCGGCGGCCCACAGCTGCCCACTACACTCTCCTGCGGGCAGGAGCTGAGCACTGGTCCTGGGAAAGTCAGGACCACAGGAGGTGGATAAATGACAGCTCTGGAGCCGCTGCAGGAGGTCACACACAGCTCGTTGCAGGCTCTGGCCGGGGGCTGGGGGCAGGGCACCTGGCAGGGGCTGCTGCAGGGCACGCAGAGGTCTCCGCAGTAGGACATGGCCCCGAGGGCAGGGAAGGCTGAAACACAGAGGGGGAAGATCACAGCAAATCCTGAGCCCTGGCCGGTGGTGCTCAGCTCCTGCCAGCAAGGGCTGGCACCCACCCACCCCTTCCTGCCACCAGCATGAGCACAGCTCAGGAGTGGCAGGGGCGTGGAGGGCTCTGGGCACTCTGAGGCTCATGGAGAAGCTGCTTGCTGGAGAGGGAGGAGGAAGGTGTCTGGTGTGAGGGGGCAGGGGGCCTGGAGCAGGCTGCCCAGAGAGGCTGTGGAGCCTCCTCGTGTGCAGAGCTGCCAACCTTGGGCATTGTGCCCCTGGGCAAGCTGCTGTGAGTGCCCTGCTCGAGCAGGGGGGGTGCAGGAGATGCTCTGCAGAGGTCCCCTCCCACCTCCACCCTGCTGAGGTTCTCTCAGTGCATGGAAGTGTTAAAGCCCAAAGCCTCCATAGCTCTGTGGAGCTGGAGGAGCATTTGACTAAGCAACCACCCTGGCAAAAGCCCCACCCAGCACCAAGGGCTTGCTGTAGGGAGGCTAAAGGAGGAGAGAATCCAGACCCTCAGGTACCCAATGGGAAGGGTCTGAGCCCAGAGTGGGTCTCTAATTCCCATTTTGCCTCCCCATATCCACATCTACCAAAGCCTCCAACAGGCTGCAGCAGAGACCTGCCGAGAGCTACAGGCAGAGGGGCAAAGCTCAGCACCCAACTGGAAGAGCCAGAAGAGGAACCCAAATTAGGGCTTACCTTGATCCACTGAGAGGCAGCAGAAGCAGGCAAACAACCCTGAGCTGCCAGGAGCTTTTATAGCATCCCTGCAGCTGCCTGCAGGCCAGGAGCTTATCTCCTGTGCTTGTAAATCAGCTGTTGGTGCTGGGATGGTTCCTCCAGCTGCTGTAATTATCTGTCCTGGGGTTAGCTGTTAGGTAGTTGTGAGACTCAGCCACTGGGATGTGCCTCTCTGATGGCTGCCTGAGGTTGCTTCCTGATCAGGGGTTGGAGCTGACCACACAAAATGATCTTTTTTAATCAAAGTGTGCAAAATGCATCAGGGCTTGGAGAGTTTCCTGGGTCCCTTGGGCCATGTGCTGAAGAAATGCAGCTCCTCGAGCTGGAGGCTGAAGGGAACTTCACACAAGGGGAAGTTAGTCCTGGAGAAGGGCAGCTTGGACCATTCGTGTTGCCTGTGCTTCAGCAGGAGAGCTTCATTTAGCTCCTCTGAGCCTGCTCCTCACAGCCTGCTCCACCAAAAGCCCAAATTTTGTGCAGGGTGATCACAGGATCCCAGAGCCAGGCAGGTTGGCAGAGAGCTCCAAGCTCACCCATGCCAACCTCTCCCCCAGCCCTGCCCAACCAACCAGACCATGGCACTCAGTGCCCCCAGCCAGGCTTGGCTTCAACACCCCCAGGGATGGGCACTCCACCACCTCCCTGGGCAGCCCATTCCAGTGCCAATCACTCTCCCTGGGCACAACTTCCTCCTGATCTCAATCCTCCTGAGGACCTTCTCAATTCACAGCAAATTTCTACCTTACAGAGGCCAGGATGGCATCAGCTCAAGGTTTGATTTTGGCATCCCAGAGGACAAGCAATGTCTGCAGAGAACCACAGCCTGGGTTGGGTTGGAAGGGACCTTCAGGACCATCCAGCTTCAACCCCTGCCACGGGCAGGGACACCTCCACTGGGCCAGGTTGCTCCAGCCTGAGAGGGCATCCACAGCCTCCCTGGGCAACCTGTTCCAATGGCTTCTTCTACAGCTAAGAGAATCTGACCTGCAGAGCTCTGAAGGGTCTGCTGAGGAGGAGGAGGAGGAGGAGCTGTGTCAAACTGTCATTACGAGGGCCCCAAGGCGCAGCAAGCTGTCATTAACTGCATCACTGCAGGACTCTATCTCCAACAGCTTAATCACACAGAAGTGCTTTGAAGTCCTTTATTCTGGGGCAAAATTGGCACAACCCAGATAAGCCTTGCCCAGAGCTTCCTCATCACCATGCCACAGGCAGAGCTTCCACCCTGGCAGGTGTAAACAGGCAGCAGAGGAAGGAGTCGCAGCCAGGCACGTTCCTGCTGCCCGGCCCCGGCAGCAGGACTCAGCTTCGCCTTGCCCAGCCAAGTGGCAAAGTGCCAGCTGCCAGAGCTGTTATCCACCCAGCAAGGGTCAGCAGTGCAGCTCACAGCCAAAGGCTGGCAGGGAAAGGCAGCAGAGGTTGCCCTTGGAGGGGGAAAGGTCCCTGCCGAGACCTTCCCGGGCTTGGTTGTCGCAGCCGAAGCTCCTCTGGGCGTCTCCTTTGCGAGCCAAGGCACAGCTGTGGCTCCGTGGGCACCTCTCAGCCTCAGCTCGTGGGGATGCTGCCCTCAGCCAGCCCCTGAAGCAGGTGAGGGTGGGGAGGTCCCACCTCGGGACTGTGTTAACACCACCAGTTGTGAGCACTTACATTGCCCAGCTGCTGCCCTGGGCGATTGCTGTGGGCATCACCTGGAGGATGCACCCAGCACAGCTGGCAGGGGCTGGGCAAGGGCAGACCTAAACTGGCATCCAGTGGGCAGCAAGGCCAAGTTAGTCTAACCGAGGAGGTGGCCACCAGCTCTCAGGCTTCCAGGCAGAGCCCCCTCGAGGAGAGCTCCCCAGTGCCATGCTCCGGAGGATGGCAGCTCTGGGACGTCTGACTGCAGCCGTGCCCAGGCTGTGACTCACCCTGCACATCTCCCTGGCTGACAGCTCCTGAGCTGCCTGCCCTCTGATCCAGCCCCAGGCTTTCCCAGGCTCCAGGGATCTCCTCGGTGAGTCACCGTCCTCTGGAGAAGGTTTTGCCGCTCTGGCAGCCAGGACTCGACAGACCCGCGGCAGGCGAAGCAGAGGCACAAAGAGGCTCTCTGGTGCGCACTGCGGAGCGATTCCAGGGCACAGAGCTCCACCTGCGCCTGCCCCAGCGAAGTGCAGTCAGCATCGCAGAGACCTTCCTGACTTCTCCACTCTGTTGCTTCCCTCTGTGCACGCACAGGCTCCCATCTGAAATGTGGGACCTGTCAGATGTGGCTTTGGCTGCTGCTCAGCTGCAGAGCTCTACTGCAGGAGTGGTCAGGCTCTGGCACAGGCTGCCCAGGGAGGTGGTGGAGTCCTCATCCCTGGGGGTGTTCAAAGACTGAGCAGAGATGGGATTCTGGGACGTGGTCTGGTGGCCACGCAGTGATTGGGTAGAAGGTTGGAAGTGATGAGCTCAGAGCTCTTTTCCAACCTGCATGGCAGCACAGCCAGGCTGGCAGAGCCCCCCAGGAGCACCAAGCCCTGGCCCTGCTCCCCAGGATTCACCTCAAACCATAGCCCCAAGCACCACATCCAAACCAGCCTGAAACACAGCCTGGGGGTGACTGCAGCAGCTCCCTGGGCAGCTCAGGCCAGTCCCTGACCACTCTCTGCCTGAAAAGCTTCTTCCTAATGTCCAACCCAAACCTCCCCAGCCTCAGCCTGAGGCCATTCCCCCTTCTTCTGTCTCCAGTTCCCTGTGAACAGAGCCCAGCAATGAGCAGACAGCAATGAGCTCTGCCTTCAGCCTCCTCTCCCTCACCCTGCCCTTCCCCAGCTCCCTCAGTCTCTCTTCAGCAGATTTATTCTCCAGGCCCTTCCCCAGCTCTGTTGCCCTCCTCTGGACCTGCTCCAGCACCTCCACAGCTCTCCTGGATTGTGGTGCCCAAAACTGAGCAGAGCACTCGAGGTGTGGCCTCACCAGAGCAGAGCCCAAGGGCACAATCCCCTCCTGTCCCTGCTGGGCACAGCATTTTTAACCCAAGCCAGGATGCCATTGGCCTCCTTGGCTGCCTTGCACACTGCGGGCTCCTGTTCAGCCACCTGGGCACACTGCTGGCTCCCACTCAGCTGCTTGGCACACTGCTGGCGCCTGTTCAGCCACCTGGGCACACTGCTGGCTCCCACTCAGCTGCCTGGCACACTGCTGGCTCCTGTTCAGCCACCTGGGCACACTGCTAGCTCCCACTCAGCTGCCTGGCATACTGCTGGCTCCCACTCAGCTGCTTGGCCCCCTGCTGGCTCCTGTTCAGCCCCCTGGGCACACTGCTGGCTCCCACTCAGCTGCCTGGCACACTGCTGGCTCCTGTTCAGCCACCTGGGCACACTGCTAGCTCCCACTCAGCTGCCTGGCATACTGCTGGCTCCCACTCAGCTGCTTGGCACACTGCTGGCTCCTGTTCAGCCACCTGGGCACACTGCTAGCTCCCACTCAGCTGCCTGGCATACTGCTGGCTCCCACTCAGCTGCTTGGCCCCCTGCTGGCTCCTGTTCAGCCCCCTGGGCACACTGCTGGCTCCCACTCAGCTGCCTGGCATGCTGCTGGCTCCCATTCAGTTCCTGTCTATTCCAGCCCCCAGATCCCTTTCTAATGACTCTACAGAGGCTGGAAAAGGCTTCCAGGATGACCAAGTCCAAGGCCAGCACTGCCAAGCCTGCAGCTTGTCTGGGTGATCTCAGTGGGTTTCCCAGGTGGCTCTGCCTGCCTCTCTTGGCACACATCTCTTGCTCCTGCCGCTTTAGAGCCTGGCAAGGGACTGTTGGAGGCTGGCTCGGAGTCGTTAGGGGAGGGACTCATCCCTTGCTGCACCTCTGATGCATTCCCTTGGCAACACAAACCCCTTCTGCTGCGTTGGCATCTCAGTGACTCAACTTTTGGAAGCCCAAAGGCTGCTTCAGAGATGTGCTGGAGTGACTCAGGGGCAAGGATGGCATCGTGGGCAGGGCTGTGGCCTGGTGAGCTCTGCACTTGCCCAGCTGTGTGGTGGAACCTTCCCTCCCTTGCTCAGAGTGGTTGCTGCTCCTTGCCAGCCTCCAAAGGCACTCACAGGGTTGGCCTCTGAGTTGGGTCTGGTTGGGGCTGTGCTGAAGAGCAGCCATGGACGTGAGGAGCTGAGCAGCAGCAGGACTGGGAGGGGAGTCAGAGTTTGCTCCCATCTGGAGGTCTCTGTGAGCAGAACTTCTGCTCCCTGCTGCCCAGACCCACAGAATGAGGCAGGCTGGAAAAGGCCTTCAATGGCCTCGAGTCCAACCTCGCACCCAGCACCTTCTAATGGCCTCAGCCTGGCACCAGGTGCCTCATGCAGCCTCCTCTTCAGCAACCGCAGCCATGGGCACTCCACCACCTCCCTGGGCAGCCCATCTCAATGCCAATCACTCTCCCTGGGCACAACTTCCTCCTCACAGCCAGCCTGACCCTGCCCTGGCACAGCTTCAGGCTCTGTGCCCTTCTTCTGGCCCTGGGGGCCTGGCAGCAGAGCCCAACCCCAGCTGGGCACAACCTCCCTGCAGGGAGCTGCAGGCAGCAATGAGCTCTGCCCTCAGCCTGCTCTGTGCCAGGCTGCACCCCCCCAGCTCCCTCAGCCTCTCCTCACAGGGCTGTGCCCCCTCCCCAACCTTGCTGCCCTGCCCTGGGCACCTTCCAGCACCTCAACATCTCTCTGCAATGGAGGAGCCCAGAACTGGGCACAGCACTCAAGGGGTGCCCTGAGCAGTGCCAGCACAGGGGCACAAGAACCTCCCTGCTGCTCCTGCCAGCCCAGGATGCCCTTGGCTCTGCTGCCCACCTGGGCACTCTGCTGCCTCCTTTGCAGCTGCTGTCCAACAGTTCCCCCAGGTCCTCTCTGCCTGCCTGCTCTCAGCCCCTCTGTGCCCAGCCTGTGGCATTGCTTGGGGTTGCTGTGGCCAAAGTGCAGGACCTGGCACTCCTGGCAGACTTCATCCTGGACTCTGCAGCTGAATTCTCTTCTTCTCCAGGGGCCTGCAGAGCAGAAACCAGATCCTTAAGTTTACCTGAGCATGAAGCTTGGGCTCTAGGAAGGAGTCTCCAGGCCACCTTCTGCTCCCCTGTAGGAGGCTGAGGGTCACCAAGAGAGCTTTGCAAGTGAGCAGCAGAGGAAGAAGGAGATCTGAAGGCTGAGGGTTGGATGCAGCAGCATTTAATGGGAATGCAAAGTGGAGTAAACATTGGCAGAGAGCAATGCAAGCTAGAGGGAGCCTCTTGCAGAGGCCAGGAGAGGCAGCACCCACCACCAGCCCAGCGCAGCAGCACCTTGCCCCCAGGCCGTGCCCTTCCTCACTCCCGCTGAGCCTGGCAGGCCCTGGGCCCCTGCCGGTGCCTGGTGCTCGGTGTCAGACTGGGCAGAGAAAGTGGAAAGAGCAGAGTGGAGAGGCAGAGCCCCAAGAGCACAGAAAGCTTCAATCTAAGCTAAAGCACCAAAGGACTTCGCTGGGGGAGGGGGCTGGGTTCAGGGCTGCTTCCCCCAGCCCAGCCCAGCAGTCCCAGGGCATCTTCTACTTCTTTGCTTGTTCTTTGTTCTTTCCCCGTGGTCGTTGCTCGCTGGAGCTGTTCAGATCTTCTTGCAGAAGCCTCTCTGGCAGGGATGCTTCCAGCGGGTGGAGTAGGTGTAGGAGCACTCAGGCACACACTGGGCAGTGCACTGCGGGGCGCACTGGGGGGCGCACTGCGGGACGCACTTGGTGGCACACTTGGTGGCACAGGCAGTAGGGCAGGGAGCAGGGCAGGGAGCAGGGCAGGGAGCAGGGCAGGGTGCGGCGCAGGGAGCAGGGCATGGGGGAGGACAAGGAGGGGGACACGGGGGAGGGCAGGGGGGGGCGCAGGGGGCGATGCATTTGGCGTCGCACTTGGTCAGCAGCTTGGGCTCCAGGCACTCCAGGCCCTTCTGCCCCCCGCCGATGGCCACCCCTGACTCCAGGGCTCCAGCCAGCTCGGCAGACTCGGTGCTGCCCACCACGGTCTCCTGGGGGTAGGTGGTGAGGATGGGCCCCGGCAGGGTGACCACCACGGGGGGAGGGAAGATGATGACTCGGGAGTCCGGGCAGGCGATGACGCAGGGCTCGCTGCAGGCGGCGGCGCGGGGCTCAGGGCACTTCGTGTCGCAGGGCACAGAGCAGGGCTCTGGGCACAGAGTTTTCTCACAGGACATCTTTTGGCTCTGCTCTGGACCTGCGAGGGGTGGGAGGAGCAAATGTGAAGCCGAAGGAGGCCACAGGACAGGAGCTAAACTTGAGACCTGGAGAGAGACTCCTTGGGAGATAACTTCCCCTGCACTCTGCCCTGGGGAGGGCACCTCTGGAGGGCTGGGTTCAGTTCTGGCATCTCCTGGTCAGGAGGAACTGGAAGCTGCTGGAGGGAGTCCAGTGGAGGTTGGGAAGGTGCTGAGGGGCCTGGAGCAGCTCTGCCAGGAGCAAAGGCTGAGCCCTGGGGCTGAGAGTCTGCAGGAGAGCAGCCCCAGAGGGCATCTGAGCAGTGCCCAGCAACAGCTAAAGGGTGAGGGGCAAGAGCCTGGGTCTGGCATCTGCTGAGTGGTGCCCAGGGCCAGGCCAAAGGGCAAGGAGCACAACCTGAGACCCAGGAGGCTCCATAAGGAGGATGCTGGCTTGGAGGATGCTGGAGCAGGCTGTCCAGAGAGGTTGTGGAGTCTCCTTGTGCAGAGAGCTTCCAACCCCTCCCCGGGCATTGTGCCCCTGGGCAAGCTGCTGTGGGTGCCCTGCTGGAGTAGGGGGGGTGGGGAGATGATCTCCAGAGGTCCCTTCCCATCCCTCCATTCAGGCTGATCCTGTTCTGCTCTGCTTTGCTCTCCTCTGGAGCCTTTCAGCTGCCTCCCGCAGACACCAAAGAGCCTCTCTGGGGCTGCTGCTCCAGCACCTCCTGCTTGCTGCTCTGTAATTTGGACTGCAGAGATGGAGCTGAGCCAAGTTAGGGTAGGACAGCACCGAGCATGGCAGCGATGGGAACCACAGAACAGGTTCTGCTGCACCCAATTCCCATCATCTCTGGGCCAAGCAGACAAAGGGCAGAACGAGGCTCCTGGTCCCTGCTTTGTCTGTGGGGGAGCCAATCCCACACCACAGGGTGAGTGCAGTCTGCTGCAGATGACTTCATAGCAGTGCCAAGGTCACTCGGAGCATTAGCCAAATGGGAGCCTATTTGCAGATCAAAGGGGGAGCAGCTGAATCACAGCAAAGACCTGAGGGCAAAGCTCCTGGGTTTGAATGGCAGAGGGAGGAAAACTGTTGGGAAACCTGAACTGAGTTCTGCAGCTTCTTCCCTTCTCTTGGAACCACCTGGAGAGGAGGTTGGGAAGGTGAGGAGCAGAACCAGACTGCAGCAATGGGCTTTGACCTTCTCCAGTCAGGCAGCAAGGGCAGGAGCTGCTGACCCTCCTGTGTCAGATCCAAAGGGGATGCCCTGGGGTCAGCCGAGGCCATCCCTCATCTGCTGCCTGAGCTGGGGAGGCCTGGGTGGGGCTGGCTTTGACTCAGGGACCTCTTCTCGCAGAGCTTCTTTGTTTTGCTGTTGTGTTCAGGCTGCCCAAACACCTCAGCTCCTCCTGACCTTCAGCCTGACTCCAGACACCCTTTGGACTTCCACTCTTTCATTTCACCACATCTCATTCCCTGTTCTTGGCTTGACCTACAAAGCCCTCAGCTGGAAGCCAGCCAGGGAAAATGCAGGGAAAAGCCACCCCAGAACCTCCCAAATGCAGCAGAGCTTCCTGCAGAACCTGTTGGATGTTTTCCACAAGCAGAGCAAAACCTCCCAAAGCACTTTCCCAAGGGAGCTCCAGCAGACACTCTCTGGGTCCCTGTTCCTTCTGCCTGGCTGCACTGACAGAGGATTCATGGAATCATGGAATGGTTTGGGTTGGGAAGGACCTCAAAGCTCATCCAGTTCCAAGCCCATGCCATGGGCAGGGACACTTCCACTCAATATTTACACTCAAAGCCTCTGCCCAAGATCAGATACAGACTGGAAGCCACAAGGTCAGAGCAGCTCTGCCAGCAGCCAGCAGCAGCCCAGAGAGGAGAGGCTGAGGACAGCCAAAGGCTCTCTGCTTCCACTGCCCAGTTCTGGCATGATCAAGAGACCAAACTCACACCTCCAGCCCTGAGTGAACACATCAAACAACCCCTTCGTGAGCACAGAACCCTGAACAGCCACAGGATCACAGCAGATCCGTCCCAATACCCACAGGATCACAGCAGATCCGTCCCAATACCCACAGGATCACAGCAGAACCATCCCAACATCCACAGATCACAGCAGATCCATCCCAATACCCACAGGATCACAGCAGATCCGTCCCAATACCCACAGGATCACAGCAGATCCATCTCAATACCCACAGGATCACAGCAGATCCGTCCCAATACCCACAGGATCACAGCAGATCCATCTCAATACCCACAGGATCACACCAGAACCATCCCAACATCCACAGATCACAGCAGATCCATCCCAATACCCACAGGATCACAGGACATCCATCCCAACATCCACAGGATCACAGCAGATCCATTCCAAATAGCCATAGAACATCCATCCCAACACCCACAGATCACAGAGTATCCAAACTGAGCATTCACAGGAGATCCATCCCAAATATCCTCAGAATCACAGAATATTCATCCCAAGCACCCCCAGAATATCCTCCCAGGTATCCCTAGAAGATCCACCCCAAACATCCCCCAAATCACAGAAGATCCAAATCCATCCCAAATCCATCCCCAATCCCTCCCCCATCCCTCCTCCATCCATCCCCATCCACCCCTCAAGCAGGAGCAGGAGTTTCCATCCCCCCTCTGCCTGGGTTGGCTTTTTGGGGTTGCTTTTGGGGTTTGCTTTGCTGGGAAGAAGAAATTGTCTGAGTCCAACTTACTGAGCTGGGCGAGGAGGAGCCAGGAGGAGCTGCTGGAAGCTTTGTGAATCACTCAGGGGTTCTTATACCCTGCTGGACCCCCAGGCTGATGCAAGACAGGGACGTCACATTTGGACATTAGGTTCCAGCACTTCCCCAAACCAAATCTGAGGTCTAATTACAGTAATTGTTCTGCTTGCTGCTGCTCTTCATTACCCTCTTCTCACCAGCACGTGACCCCCACGCTCCCTTCCCTGGATTCCTCTCATTTCTTGGCTCTCAGCACCCAAACCCTCCTGGGTGCGAAGGCAGCCCCGGGGATGGGGCTCAGGCTTGCAGGGAGCAGTGTCCAAGCTGCAGCTGGCTGAGAGCTCTGCAGAAGTCATCCTGGCAGGTCCTAGGAGAGAGAGCAGCAGTTTTGTTTTGCCTCTCTCACATCCTGACCTCCAAGAATGCAAAGAGCCTCACCTGGCATTAGCAGGGAGCTGCTTGGAAGCTTGTTGGGACCTGTCTGGGGAAGCTGAAGTCACTGCATGGCTGTGGGGCCAGGAGTGCCCTGCAGAGCCTCTCCTAGCAGGGCCCTGGTGGCCCTGGCTGCATGCTTGGGGCTCAGGTTGCTTCCAGAGCAAGGAAGAGGCTGAGAGCCTGCAGGGGAGCAGCCCCAGAGGGGATCTGAGCAGTACTCAGCAAGAGCTAAAGGGTGAGGGGCAAGAGCCTGGGGCTGGTATCTGCTCAGTGGTGCCCAGGGCCAGGCAAGGGGCACAAAGTAGAGCCCAGGAGGTTGCAGCTGAGCTGAGCAGGAGAAACTTGTTTGGTGTGAGGGTGCAGGAGGCCTGGAGCAGGCTGCCCAGAGATGTTGTGGAGTCTGCTTGTGTGGAGAGCTTCCAACCCCACCTAGGCATTGTGCTGCTGGGCAAGCTGCTGTGGGTGCCCTGCTGGAGCAGGGTGGGTGCAGAGCTCCCTTCCCACCCCTCCAAGCTGGGATTCAGTGCCAGGGCCTGATGTGGTGCCCACAGATCCTGTCTAGAGTGAGGGATCTCCTCCTCGGCAGGACAGAGCTTGGCCAAGCCCAGGAGGAAACACGAGTGGAGAAAGCTCATTTTGGTTGGAGTGGGCAGAGAGAGGCCTCCAGGAATTCCTTGGTCTGGTTTGCAGTAAACCACCTTGGCCTCAGTGCCTGTCCCAGGGGTTTTGGTCAGAGCTGCACCAGGAAGATGCTCCCCAGGAGCACAGCAGAGTGCCGTGGGAAGCGCAGGCTGAGTGCAGAGCTGGCACTGCAGGGCATGGCTCAGTGGCTGTGCTGGTGTGGGAATGGAGGATCTGAAAGGTCTTTGCCCATCAGAATGATTCCATGGTTCTGGAAGTGAGCAAAAAGCTGCCCAATGGGCCAGGGAAAGGAGGAGTCCAGGAGGGCTCCAGTGCTGGAGAGGACCAAGAGTTCCAGGACCAGTCCATGCCTGACTTGGCCTGAGATGGGTTGGGACTGCTCAGACTGCAGAGGAGAAGGCTCCAGGGAGACTTCAGAGCAGCTCCAGGGAGACTTCAGAGCAGCTCCAGTGCCTGAAGGGGCTACAAGAAATCTGGGAAGGGACTTCCTAGAAGGGCTGGGAGTGGCAGGGTGAGGAGGAAAGGATTGAGGCTGGAAGAGGGGAGATTGAGACTGGAGATTAAGGAGAAATCCTTGAGAGTGAGTGTGGGGAGAGCCTGGCACAGGCTGCCCAGGGAGGCTGTGGCTGCCCCCTCCCTGGAGGTGTTCAAGGCCAGGTTGGATGAGGGCTTGAGCCACCTGGGCTGGTGGAAGATGCCCGTGGCAGGGGGGCTGGAGTTGAGTGATCTTGAAGGTCCCTTCCAACCCAAACCCTTCCATGATTCCTGTAAGGAAGCAGCAACTCAGCTCCTGGAACAGTCTTTAAATGAACAAATCTCTCCTGACTGGGAAAGGTGAAGATCTGCCCAACCTGCCTGGCACAGCCTGGCCTGGGCAGCAGGTGCAGAGAGAGCTTGGAATAGAAACCAGAATCAAAACAAGCAAAGCAAAGCAAAACGAACAGAGCAAAGCAAAACAAGGCAGGACAAAGCAAACAAAGCAAAGCAAAACAAGGCAAAGCCAAACCAAACAGAGCAAAGCAAAGCAAACAAACCCAAGGAAACAAACAGCCCAAGGGGCTCTGCATTCCCAAGGCCTTCCTCATCACCCTGCAGTCATCACAGCCCCACGTGGGTGGCCCTGACACAGATATTTGGCAGGGACGCCATGAGTCAGGGCTGTGGAGTCTGCTGCTGGCAGCCTGTTATTAGCAGCAGCACAGGGAGAGCACCAGGAGGTGGTTGCCAAACCAGATGGAAGCATCTCAGGAACATTTGCATCTGAGCCTTCCTGCCTGGAGGATCCTCCGAAGCCACTATGCTGATTGGAGCTGCAGCAAGAACGAGCACAAAGCTGTGGGGATGAGGGAGGAGAAGTGAAGCCAGGAAGTGTTTGGGGTGCCCATGGACTCTTCAGGACAGGGACGTGGTGGAGAGGGCACAGCAAAGGGCCACAAGGATGATGAGAGGCCTGGAACAGCTCTGGAGGCTTTCAGGACCTGCCTGGATGAGTCTGTGGGGACCTGCCTTGGGGGACCCGCTTTGGGGGACCCCAGTGGTGTGCAGAGGTCCCTCCTAACCCCCTACCACTGCTTGGTTCTGTGGCTTTGGCTTCCCATGTTCCTGAGCTGCTGCAGGAAAAGCTGTGCCCAGGCTGGTCCTGCAGGGCTGCCAGCTCTGGGTCCATCTTCCCCTTCGGGAAGCTGCCAGCGTTTGGCTGCTCCTGCAAGTGAGCTGCTTTGGGCTTCCCCCCTCCCCCCCACACCTAAGGCTCCCCAGAGCTGCTCTTCTCCAGGCTGAACAGCTCCAACCCTCCCCCCACGGCGGAGCTTCTCCAGGCTCCGATCCACCTCCTCTGGAGCTGCTCCAGGATGTGACACAGCTCTGATTGAGTTCAGCGCTGCTGTGTCTGTGTTAGCAGCCAAGGTGTGCCCACGGCAGACTTGGCCTCCAGTTCCCTGCTGCAGCTCCTCCTGGCAGACGATTCCCACGATCCAAGAACTCTGCAAAACCTGAGCCCAGAGTCCCTGGCAGGAACCATCTCACCCTGAGCGCTGAAGCTGCTCTGCAGCGCTGCAGGTCGGAAGCCGCTGCCAGCAGCAGACTTCTCCAGGAGGGCATCACTGAGCGAGCTCAGGATCCTCTGCCCACTAAAACCCCTGCTGAAACCCACAGCTGTGACTGTGACCCGCTAAAGCACCAGGGGCAAGGCAAAGATCCTGCTCCTCCTCCAGGACACTTGTGGCTGTCTCTGGGTGTGGCAGAATCCCCAAGGGGATGACTTGAAAACAAGGAGGGGGGAACAAACAAGGGAGAGATGAGCTGGAGTGCAGCAAAGGTTCAGTGGGAGGGAGCAGAGGGTACAGCTGCGAGGGCACAGGGCAGGTCCCTGCCACCTGGGCACTGATGCAGCTCCCACTCTGTGATGCTGGCTCACAGGGCA
>WAAF01007312.1:446822-504142 GCA_013400475.1 Tricholaema leucomelas | reverse complement strand
CTTGAGTGACCTGTTCTAATGGGAGGTGTCTAGATGAATTGGATGTAGATGATCTTTGAGGTCCTTTCCAACCTAAACCATTCTATGATTCTATGATAGTTTGGCTGATGGCTGCTTTAAAAGAAAAATGAATTACATAATTAACAAGAAAAACTCCATATTTCCTATATTTTCACAGTGGATTGGGTTCCAAAGCTGACACAAGTTAAGAAAAGTTAAGGTCCCACAAGGTCTAGTAATGTTAGGATGAGGGGGAATGGGTTTAAACTGGAGGAGGGGAGATGTAGACTGGATATTAGGAGGAAGTTCTTTACAGTGAGGGTGGTAAGACACTGGAATGGGTTGCCCAGGGAGGTTGTGGATGGTTCCTCCCTGGAGGTGTTTAAAGCCAGGCTGGATGAGGCCCTGAGCAACCTGCTCTAGTGGGACGTGTCCCTGCCTATGGCAGGGGGTTGGGGCTGGATGATCCTTGAGGTCCCTTCCACCTAAACCATTCTATGATTCTATGATGATAAAACCACTGTTTTCTCTGTACACAGCTGTGCCATCAGAGAAGCACAGCACACTTCAGAGAGCCATGTTCTGAGTGACAATGACCAGGATTGCAGCTGAATTTCAATGAAGTAGTCATTCCTTAATACTCTGTAGCATCCCTTGGAGAAATGCTTCACTGAATAACACTGGTCCTGGCTGATGTCTTTTATAGCAGGGTGATGATGATGACCATAACAAGCAGTTGAAAGGAATATAAAAAACAGACAAAGGGAAAATGAAAGCATGACTAGCAAAGCTCCTCCCTTTCCCAGTAAAACTAAGGAAGCAAACAATTGTTTAGCAACTGACCATATCTAGTAACTTTTAAGGTCTTTCTAGTCCTTTTCAATTATTATTTTTTAATTGACAAACCATCCTTGCCAAAGTGAATCCACACCAACCAGCCAACCTCTACCAAGCTGGGTGTGCCACCACCTCCACACCCCCACCCTGTACCACTCCATCCACTGCTCCCCTCTCCTTATGTCATTTCATCCGTGCCCGCACACATTTTGTGCCACCTCGTCCTTTCCACCTCTCCTACCCACACTGAAGACAGACTCTTCTTTTCCCAAACTCATGTACTGGGCAAATCCAGAGATATCACTGCTCTCACACTGAGTAGAGAAAGGAAATAAAACACATCCTTGGCTTAAACAGATTCTACAGCTATGTCAGCTAGAGCAAACCCAAATATTGTATTGCTTCACATTCTTGCAACAAGGGAAGCATTCGCAAGCAGCACTGCTCATCTACCAAGGCTCTGGGCTCTTCTGAAGCCTCCAGCTACATTTGCCCCTGCTATGAAATAACAGCAGATTCAGGCAGACACACACAGTATTTCTGTAAGCACCAAAGCCTCTGAGAACACAGCTATTAAGTGCTGGACTCCACGAATAAAGAAGCCACTGGAGATAGAATGTTTGGTAAATGTTTTGTTGAGTTTCATTAGAAAACAGGTCAGTGTCAAAGGTGAGGTCTGTTTTATACCATCTCCTGTCTCACGGGAAGGGTAGTACCAGCACAGGAAAGATTACCTCAAATTTAAGTGAAAAACTGGTGATAAGATTTTGAGCCACACTAAAGATATCAAGAGAGTGTTGTGTCTCCTACAAACTGCTAAATACCAGTGGTGAAAACACAAGGCTGAAACAATGTCCAAAGTACCCAAAACTCAAAAATCATAGCAGGTGTTGCCTTCCCTGACTAGATGCACAAATTAGCCTTTCTTATTCAGATCAGAATATTAATGAGGAAACTTCAGACAGTGCATCAAAGAAGAAGAGGGACTGATAATATAGTTGGCAAAAGATGAATCAGTGTAAAAGTATAAATTAAAAATTATTAAGTGGGGGAAATGATAATAACATTGTAAAGAAGATTTTATTTGGCAAGACAGAAAGAAGACAGTCACAATAGAGATGCAAAGAGAATTACTGAGAGGCACTGCTTGGCAGACTGAAAATACTTTCACCTTTTCACATAGGGATGGCTGTACTCAACAACAACCCCAAAAAATAAACAGGAGATATTTGGTGAGTACTTGGTAGAGGAGAAAGCTGTTATTTTCAAGGTGAAACAGCAACAATGCTCAATGAAAGCCAAGCACACAGTCAAAAGTCAGACTAGACAAAGCATTTCCACCACTAGGATTCCACAGAAGAGGTTATAGTGGGGCAACATTTGAGCATCACCACAACCTAAGCAACAGAATGCAAAGTAAAAAGTTAAAAAAAAAATCACAAAATCATAGGGACTCAGGGTAGGGGGAAGAAGCATAGGAAGGAGATGAAGGGACTATCACTATATACCAACACTATTAATCAGTGTTAAAAGCACAAACTCTTAGCAGTAGCAAATACCAAAACTCAGACTAATAATTCATCTCTCTTCCTACTCTGGCACAGGTGCTAACCACATGAGATTCAACACAGTGGCATCACACACCTTGCCTCTACCTTAGCTTCACATGCAGCTCAGACACAAGTAGCCTCTTCATACGAACACAGCACTCCTGACATTTCACCTCTTAGCTGAGGACTGACACTCCCAAGATCCTACATGGACTCACCACCCACTAATCTTCTGGATTATGACAAAAGAATAATTTATTGGGCTGGTTCTTAATCTGTCTCCTGCTAGTTTCACACGACGCTTCTTAATTCTTATGCAAGATGGGGTAATCAAGAGTGATTCCACCTTCACTGTCCCTCCTCTCCCACAATGATCCTTCTTGCCTTACTCCTCCCAGGCTGCAGCACTCTGTTTAGCTGGGTTGGTTTTTGCCTGGACCAAACCTGCTGTCTAACACACCTTTTTGTCCTCCTGTACTTATTCCCAGATGCACAGACCACAACCACTCCCACAAAGCCTCATGAGATGGGTACCCTACACCCTTTTAATGGAGGCATGACAACTTGCTGGTTTCTATCCCTAACACTCTTTGCTTTGAGCCTCACAGAGCACTTCACTGGCAACTTCCACAAAGCTTTTACAGATTGCCAAGATCTTCGTCACTACCTACAGCCCATTCAGAGCTGCGATACACAAGTTAGGGCTGCCCTCTCCCCATGCAATTCTTTGCACTTGCACATTAAGTTCAATCTGGTAGGATGTCCACCACGAATCATGACAATGGTTTCTTGTAGTTCTGCACAACCAGCTCCTGTCTTTTACTCCCTCAAACACACTATAGATTGTCACCCTCTTTCATACCCTTTCCCAAGGTATTTATTGGCATTTTAAGCAAGAAGACTGCAGCACAGATTCCTCCAAGGTTTGCTGTTGGTTTTTCAAAGGCAAAAGTCAACTATCTACCCTTTACATGACTTTCTACTTTTAAGAAGTCACATATAGCAGATGACTCTCCCTCTTAACTGATGCCAGTTCAGCTCGAGTCTCTAGAGAGTGCAGTTCTTTTAATCAAAAGAAATGCATTTCCCTTGTCCTCCCCTAAAGAACTCTGGAACATGCGAGGCATGATTTCCCCCATAAAAAACAAGTCTGCCCTTCCCCAATACATCATTTTCTCATCCACCTATAGAGTTTATTCTCGGTTTCTCAGCTTGGTGGTTACATGCTGTAAATGTGATTAACCTAGACAGAGACAAGCTCTACCCCTCATCACACCCATGCAGCCACGATGAAGTCAGCATGGTTAAGTGGGTGTGATCCAGTAACTCAACTCTCAAACCAACACTCTTACATGCCGAAATGCTCTTCCCTCTCAAGTAACTGAACAGCAAGCAGTGCTAGAGAATGAGCAATGGTGCAATTGAGGATGCTTTATTTTTCTGCTGCCCAATACCATCTGGTGCAGTCACAGCATTCAGACGCAGAAATACGCAGCACCCAAGTTCAGTCACTTTTACATTGACTTGTGGTCCAACTTCCTTGCCTGACACCCAAAATCTGTGCTCTGGCATCACACAATCATTCAGATTTAGTTTTTCATCTCTTTAATTCGTGGCTACAGAGAATGGGTCTAGTGTGTTTGTACAGAAGTACATCTAGAAAAACATTTCCCCTCTCCACAAGGGAAATTATGACTTGTTTATGCAACACATTTCTGAAAACATTTTTTAGAACTCGAGTCATGTCTCCCAGATTGCTATGCTGGTTGTCAAAACAGAGACTTTTTTCCCTGACTATACCATATGTAATATTAAGTCCACTTTTCCTAACTTGATATCACCCATACAAGATTTGGAGACGATTAGTGGAAAATACACAAATGAGAGACTGTTCTCCAGAGAACAACCCAGCAGGAATCATCTGATGGTTTTTATATTTATTAGCCCGGTGCACATCTAACTTGTTTAAACAAGGCTTTTGTCAAACATCAAGAAAAATGTTAATGCAATCCAAGGCATGCTCTCTAAGGGAATTAATGCTGAGCTGGAACCAACACGAGAGCCTTAGTTACAGCAACAAGGAAACAGTGTAAAGGGGCCCCTTTTTACTTCATTTGCAAATAAATCCTCTGAGATAGAAAGATTTCCTAGTACACAAGATGGAGAACCCAGCACTGGAAACTGGGGTGGGGACAGGTATTAGAAACACCTGGTTTGTGTCAGGCTGGAAGATACAACCTCCCCAATCTCCTGAGGAAAAAAAAGCATCTCTGAAGACAGCCCAGGGACAGGCATTTGCCCCATATACTCTTCTGTCCTCTCTGTCTTCTTGCCTGTGACAGCATGGGAACACCCAGACTCAGTTTCAGCTGTGCACATTAGCACCAAGATACTCAAAGAATAAAATCACAGAATCAACCAGGTTGGAAGAGACCTCCAAGATCATCCAGTCCAACCTAGCATCCAGCCCTAGCCAATCAACTAGACCATGGCACTAAGTGTCCCAGCCAGTCTTTTCATGAACACTCCCAGAGACAGTGACTCCACCACCTCCCTGGGCAGCCCATTCCAATGCCAATCACTCTCTCTGGAAAGAACTTCCTCCTAACATCCAGCCTATACTTCCCCTGGCACAACTTGAGACTGTGTCCCCTTGTCCTGTTGCTGGCTGCCTGGCAGAAGAGACCAACCCCCATCTGGCTACAACCTCCCTTCAGGTAGTTGTAGACAGCAATGAGGTCACCCCTGAGCCTCCTCTTCTCCAGGCTAAACAACCCCAGCTCCCTCAGCCTCTCCTCATAGGGTTTGTGTTCCAGACCTTCCACCAGCTTCGTCATCCTTCTCTGGACATGTTCCAGCACCTCAACATCTCTCTTGAATTGAGGAGCCCAGAACTGGACACAGTACTCAAGGTGTGGCCTGACCAGGGTTGAGTACAGGGGAAAAATAACCTCCCTCACCCTACTGGCCACACTGTTCCTAATACAGGCCAGGATGCCATTGGCTGTCTTGGCCACCTGGGCACACTGCTGGCTCATCTTCAGCCTACTATCTACCAGTACCCCCAGGTCCCTTTCTTCCTGGCTGGTCTCCACTCACCTCAGGTGCTCCTTCATATATCCAGTTAGTTTTCATTTTCCCATCATAAGCATAATGCTGATGAGCATTTTGCCTGAGACTTAGATCACCAAAACACTGAACCACCAAAGAACTATCGAAGTATCACCAAAACCCCTTGTCCTAACTGCAAAGCAAGACAGGAGGCAAGACCTCGAAGCAGAGAGAAAGCAAGAAAATAAGGACTCAGCCATTATCTTTTGCATTAAAACTGCTTACAAAATAGCAATTTAAAAAGCTAATTTGTGACTAAATGTTCCATTAGGAGAACAGCTTCCTTTCCCAACTTCCTATTTAAAAAGCACCTGCTATTACAAAGCACTTCAGAAAACAGCAGACCTACACAACTGGGAATTATTTATTTTGGAAACTCAAAACATTTGGCAGATGAAGGTTAGACTCAGTGACTAACTCTAACACAGAGTGTCTTTCAGTTTTCACTCACAAATAGAACTGCAAGTCTGTAGGAAACTGAAGGCAAGCAAATCAATCACCATGATCCCAAGATCCCAAGTCAGCACTCTACCACTCCTTCACCTTCTCTTCCCACCTCATCCTTGACTTGCTCAGCACCGTGGAGCAGCAGCAAGAGTTGAGCTAAATGTATGCTGCAAGCCACATGAAAGCTCACCTTAAATTCCACCTTGTCCACACATCAACAATTCATGCAAACTTAGAAAGGTTTGATGTGTCATATCAAGAAGGGAGAGGGTAAGAATGACTCTCATCATTACTACCTTGATCACCACCATTACATAAACCATGCTCACTACCCAGCTGCCCACAGCACTTGAAGAATTAGTGAAACACCTCCAATCATCAAGACCTAAACTAAGGCAGACCCATACGTGCCTCTGAGGTTACCACAACATTATACTGGAAACAAAGAATCCACACTACACACAAATATTAATGTACTAATACTTCTTCACTTGATGTTTATAAAGGTGAATTTTTAGCTTTGCAAAAACCTGGTAATATTATAGTTGTTTAAAAACATTCACCAGAAATAAAACTGGTCTTGATCTTGCCCTCTGGCTGCATCTTCCTTTGTGTTTCCTAGGTGAAGCCAAGAAACTCAAATATGTTTTCAGAGCTTCATCAGTTTCCCATCACCTCAGGCATGTACTTTAAACTCAAATGACTGCACTACAAATGGTAGCTTTAAATAAGTCTGTTCAGAGTTCAGATACCAAAAATCTTTTAGCTACACCTAAGAGACCTGCACCTCCTTCCTTACCAATCCACTCCAATGCTTTCCACAGACACTATTTGACACGTAAATGAGCCATACTAAAAGGAAAATTTGGCAAAATAACCCATTTTTTGCAAAAGGTCTCTTGTTGCAACTTCATGCTGTTCTGGCTTGACCTATGACATACTCCAGCAAGCTGCGCTGTAAACTGACCCCTTGCATCCAAACACTGAAAAAGTTACTCTCTGTTCATATTCTGTTCCCCATTAGTGCTATAACCTCCCATTGCTTTTTCATTAGCTGAGAAAAGAAAGCTGGAGGCCAGTTATCCCATCACAGCTTTTATTCTTTTTCACCTTTGTACCACTTCCTAAGGTAAACTCAACTACATTAGCGACTGAAACTCATTATGAGGATTTTTTTCATGTTTAGAAGAAAACCTGAACACTTAAAACACAGAGACCTAAAATGTACTTCAAAGCTAACAAGAAGGATGTCAGCCTCTACTCTAGCAACAACATTAGGACGTGCTCTTAAAAAAATTAACATAAGCAAGTGCAGCCTTAAACCCACAATAAAATGCAACCATTTGGAAGCAGTATAATGGAAAATCAAAAAGTAGACAGCTACAGTCTATGTATCTCCGAACAACACCACCCAAAAAGCATTAACACAACATGCTACAACCTTCCAGTGTATTGGAAATCAGAGGGACCAGCTCTACCCTCTGTGTAAAGCTTTTCTGCTGCAGCCTGGTGATGGCTGCAGTGCTGCCATTCCAACCAGACAGTGCAAGGGCACAAAAGTGGCAGTTTCACCTTTCCCCCCTCACCTCATTTGAGAATTTCCTTTTCAATTCCACAAAACACAACTGTGCTATGAATATCCTCTGGCCTCTCCACATCAACCTCTGTTAGACTGCAGCACGGTACCAGAAAAGGGCAAACCAAAGGACGACACAGCAGCCAGCCAGATCTTCAATATTTTGACGATCCTGGTGTTCGGGACAGCAGTGATGAGCCTGGTTTTGGCATGTGTACCTGACTGATGTGTACTGATTTTTTTTTTGGAGTTAAAAGAAGTTTTGACAATTTCTGTTCACGCTGCTACGGTGCTACCAAAAGCTGCTCTTGTATGACGCAAGGAGAACTAGAGCTGTCTTTAGGATGGCATACACAGAGACAACATGTGGTTAGCACATCAAGCCAGCTACCAGTGCAGATCAAAACAATTTTTGGCTCCACCTCCCCATTTAAATGGATTTTTTTTTTTTCCCAGGCAAAGGCAGGCACCAGGACAAGCCTGTCAACAGCTGAAGCATACCCCTTCCATGGCTACAGTATTTTATTTTTTTTTCAAGCTGTGGTGCATAAGAGTTCACATCCCAAATTGAAAACAAAGCAATCCCCAAAATAAACTTCTCTGCCTTACTAATTAAAGGGATTCGTTCCTTCAGGAAGGCAGACACAAACCTCTGCTGTGGGGTTAAGGATAATTTTAGTACTTGGTCCTTCCAACATTTCTACTGAGGCTGCATAAGCAAGTCAGAGCCCAGATACCCATGCAGCACCATCAAAAGCTCTATCTAGGAAGTGGGTTCTCCACACAACTTTATTTGAAATGCCACAGAGCATTTGCATAAACTACATCTCAACAATTCAGGAATTCTTCCCCTAGCATCAAGGTTTCCACTCCCTCTACAATAGCCATTAAGTTGTTTGCACTTCCTTGCCATGCTGGGTCAGGCACAGACACCCTCTGGGACAAGAAACTTAACAAGGGCAACTGCTTGTTACTGATAATCTAAACCAGTTTTCTGCCTAATGATTTTTTAACTGGAGGTTTAGAGCTCTGACAACGAGCATGTCCTGCAGTGTCTGCCACTTGAAATACAGGTTACACAAACTCCATTTCTCTCTCACTACAGTCTGTGCAGAACATACCACTTAGAACACAGCATAGTGGAAGAGCAATAGTTTCTCCTACCATTCTTCCCTGAAATATTCCAGCAGAATGCAACTCAGGGCTTAATTTTAAGAAATATGACATAGTATTAAACCCGCACGTTTTTAATTGCCATTGATGACCTTTCCACTTAATTCATAGAGAAGAGGATCTCTTTTTACTATCCTAGAGGTTACATTGTGAAATAATACTATTTATCACAGGATTATAGCCTATCAGAGTGCAAGGGACATGAAGGATCATCTGGTTCAACCTCTCTTGGCAAAAGACAGAGGATAATAAAAGCTTGAACTTGATGGTGGAATGAGTGGGCAGAAGGGAAGGATTTTAAAACCAAAGGAAAAGTATTTGCAAGTCTTCACTTTCCTCTAGGAAATTCTGTCCCCAAAGGTATGGGAAAATTTCATCTTCTTAGAGACAGCAAGCTGTCCCAGTATCACCTGCAACTCAGTACACTACAGAAGACTTGATGTTACTGTACTGCATGGAAGCCAGGCCAAGCTGCTTTATAATGCACTTTTCTGCCACCAGGTTAATGCACAACTCTGACCTGATCTGCAATACACTGAATGCAGCCTAGAGAAATATACTTGTGTTTTTGAAGCCTCCAGTATTTCAGTAATCAAGGGGAGGAAATCCAAACAGTCAAATTTCATGTCTTGTGCAGAAACTATTCTTGAGTGTGAGCGCAATGATTGCTCTGTCCAGTGCACCAAAGCAGCAGTCAGTGTCATGTGCTGCCACTGCAGTCTTACAAATCAGCTCCTCCAGGAAGGTAAAAAAGTTTACACTTGAAACTCAGCCCTAAATGATGCTTACAAGGTTGCTTCAACCACATTCTACCTTCCTTTCTCCTCAAGAGATCAAGTCACTTAAGTCCAAGATTACTAAAACAACATCAAGTTGTACCTCAAAGAATACATCTGGCAGAGCAATGTGCCCCCTGCCTGGTATATTTTCTTTCGGAAATCCAAAGTTAGTTTGATACACAAGTCCTCAAATTAAACAGATGTGCTTATAATCCATATATGCAGGAAAAAAAAACAGCAGATCTTTGTATCCATTTATAACTCTGAGATATTCCCAGTAGTGAAATCTCTCCATTCCATGTATCTGTAATGTTCTCCCATTTTTAGGATATAATTTTTTATCTATAAACAACCAATAAGAGCCAGCCAAGAAAACTCAACTTATTTTGTAATAGGTGTTTTGGGTGATTCACAACATCTGAAAAACAAGTTTCCAGATCATTTAATACAAGGCAGAGGTAATGCAGTGTATGTCAGCTGGCTCCAATTAACACTTCACCTTTATCACTTGTAAAAGTATTTCCTTATGGGCTGAGAACCACCCATTACTCATGCCTCTGCTGACTCACAGAAATAGTCATCAACCTTGAAAACATGGTGGTTCCACCATGTTATGCAAATGACTGCCAACTCGTAGAGAAAGGGAGAGCACAGTTAACATTAAGGATTTGACAAGATGTATCTGGGTATATAACAGAATATCCACTATAAGAACAGCATGAACAGTTCTAGGTGCCTGTACTTATTTACATTAAAACAGAATTAGTAGAAGGCACAGTATAAAATCAGCAAAAGCATGTGGCTTTCAGATAATCCATATTGTCTGTTTTACATTACTCTTACTCAGACCATGAGTACCTCAGAACAATTTGCTCACTTTATCTGCCTCAGTGCCAGCCTCCAGTGCAAGTGCATAATATTTACCTATAATTTGGGATTGGTGAGTTCACTGAGGCTGCAGGTTATCAGGAACCCTAATGGAATACAAGTATCACATCGTGATGCCCTTTCCTCTGAGTAGAAGCCGTAGAATCTATATAATGCTAAGAAAAAGGTGAAAAGGTGTGTCACAATTTTATGCCAGATCACCTTGCTAGGCTGCATTATAAAATTAAATGCCAAACACTTTTTTATAAAGTATCTGGCCAGTAGACATTTGCCAGCTTGAAACCTTACCTTCCACTTGGGTCACACTGCCCTCCTCCATAAAGCCCTCACATCACTGCTGCCTCAAAGACAGCCTGCATTGAATGCCTCCAGGCCCCACAAAAGCTGCCTCCATGTTGGCCAGATGCTTCTCCTAAGATAATTTTAATTAGCTCTGTTCCTCATTACAGCTGACATATGTGTTAGACATGCCCTATTCTATCCCATACACAATGCCTACTCAGCAGTTATTGTTTACCTCCCAGTTTCGAAATAGCTAAGCAATCAGACACGTTTTTTATCTAAAACAGTGAGTTTGACCACTGGAAACTATGCCAACAATATACCAGGGGAGGAAAAAAAATACCACTTGATTACCTGGGTTTTGAGCTGTGTTTGGCTTTCCACGTGGTAATTTACTTCTTTCTCACTGTGTATTATGTAGCAAAGAAGTAAAAAACAAAGCACAGCCAGCAGTACAGTAGAAATCAGTATCACTGAAAAAAAACACTCAGCACAGAGATTGCCTCTCACATCAGAATTTTGTGCAGACAATGCATGAACATACCCAAATTAAACCAAATCCAACCTCATCCAGCAGATAAATGGCAACCATGTCATGGGGAGGGTGTCTCACAACTCATCTCTACATACACATATTTGTGCCAGCCAGTAGCACCTGTGACTACTGAACTGATTGACTCAATCTACTTCTAAATAGTTCAAATAGTTTCAGCTTTTCCCTGTTTCAAAAAAAGAGCAGGCAGTCAGAGGAGACTCAGACAAAACCTGAATGAGGAAGTCTTTGTCTAGACAAGTCCCTACAAAAGAAAAATCTGAGATAGTTGCAATGAATATACAACCCACTAGAGATTTTAGGCTGCAAACTGTGCCTCTGAATTAAATATCTACTCAAGATTGTGCGTAATACCTCAAGAACGGATTTGCACCTTAAAATATCTACTACTCACATCTTTGTAAAGTTCTGACCTACTATTCAAGTAACTCCTGAGCATTACCACCTATGTAGATAACCTGTCTCTCCATCCTGCCCAAGTTCTCATCATCTGCTGTGCTAATTCCCACCAGCAACAAAGGCTGTTTTCCTGCAGCAGTTTACTCGAAGGCTTATCAGAGCACGGCAGTAGTTGACAAACTTGTAAATACAAAGCTGCTCTTTTATCTTTCACATTTCATCATCTACTGCCTTAGCCCAAACCCTGCTGCACTGAGGACAGGGAGCTGAAGTTCTGATTTTTTAAATCTTGTTAAAGGGAACCACTCACCAGCTTGCAGCTGGTGTAAAAGCTGTTGTCAAGGGCAAAAGGAAAAGCCCCACCATGACTCATGCATTTGTCACATTGAACAGACACCATTTTCAAAATGCATTTATCTGTCTCTTCAAAGTCTAAAACACTGTACAAATACCTCCACTCATGAAAATCAGAAATATGAGGGAAAGCTATCATAATATACAGCAAGAAAAACACAACCAACAGAATATGAAACAAACAAGTTCTGTTGCTTATCCAGCCAGTTACCTTCCCATGCATCCCAAAGGATGCAACAAGAAAAAGTTACTGTGCTAGTTTGAGCCTAGCTAGCATGTTTTGGTGAGAAGAACTAGATGATAGGCTGTAAAATGAAAACAATGGTGAGGTCTACTTCCCTCACAGTCTTGCTGGGATGTGTAAAGAAGAAAGGANTATATTTCTGTATATAACTGTATATACTGTGAATATCTGCTTGTAAATTGTGCCAGCTGTAAATATAAGCTTCATTCAAATTTCCAGAGCCGACTGAGTCTAGTCTGGGTAATTTCTGAAAGGGTGGGGGGGGTGGGGAACACCCAAACCATCACAGTTACCTCTAGAATGGCAGAGAATCTGGACACCTACAGCCCGAGAGCAGTTAAGACAACAAAAGGAGGGTGCATTCTCATCTGGAGAAACAGCAAGCCTTATGGTGGATTCAGACAGCTAAACAGCCCATCTGCAATCCTTCACCATATTTTTCACGTCAAACAGAAAAGTGACTACAATCCTTATTGATCACTTTTAAGGACAACACCACAACACCAGCTGCTGAATTCTCAAAAGAAATTGTTACAAACCCTATTTTTTAGCAAAGAAAGTTGACATTACTCAATTCAAATGGAGGGAATAAGATGTCAAAGATTAATCATATCAGAAATTACAACACTTTCTGCTTAAAAGAGTAAGTGATTCTCCCCCTTTACTCTGCTCTCGTCAGACCCCACCTGGAGTACTGTGTGCAGTTCTGGAGCCCCCAATACAAGAAGGACATGGAACTGCTGGAGCGGGTCCAGAGGAGAGCCACGAAGATGATCAGAGGGCTGGAGCACCTCTGCTATGAGGACAGGCTGAGAGAGTTGGGGCTCTTCAGCCTGGAGAGGAGAAGGCTTTGAGGAGACCTTATAGTGGCCTTCCAGTATTTGAAGGGAGCCTACAGGAGGGCTGGGGAGGGACTATTTACACGGTCTAGTAATGTTAGGACGAGGGGGAATGGGTTTAAGCTGGAAGAGGGGAGATTTAGACTGGATGTTAGGAGGAAGTTCTTTACAGTGAGGGTGGTAAGGCACTGGAACGGGTTGCCCAGGGAGGTTGTGGATGCTTCCTCCCTGGAGGTGTTTAAGGTCAGGCTGGATGAGGCCTTGGGCGAGCTGCTCTAGTGGGAGGTGTCCCTGCCTGTGGCAGGGAGTTGGAGCTGGATGATCCTTGAGGTCCCTTCCAACCTAAACCATTCTATGATTCTATGATTCTATATGTTTCCAATGACACAACGCAGAAATTGCATTTGAAAGCTAGCATCTTAGCCTACTACACAATACAAACATACAGCATATATTTTGAAGTTACCACAAAAGAATTTAACAACCAGATCCTCAGAAAGTCAGTGATACTTCCAAAATATGAACAAAACATCTACTAGCATTACAGACAAACATTCCCATTAAACATGCCACAACACTGCAGTGAAAACTCTGACTTCCTATGCCAAAAATCACAGTGAGACTGAGCCCCTCAAGCTATGTTCAAGGAGGCTCTTTATCAAAAGAGCAATACCTAAACCTGAGCTCAGCTGCTCCAAACCACAAAACTCCCTACCTCCTCCTAAACATAAAATGAATAAAGGAGAAATATGATGCTATTCTTTCAAGGCTCCTTCAGCCAGGTGATGCTTTCTCCTTACAGCAATTTGAAGGCTGCTGAAGTTCTTTTCAGTAATTTTCAAATTATTTCCAGAAGTGATTTACAACATGCCCAGGGACAAAAGCTATGAACAAAACAACCTACTGAAAACCTGAACTTTGTGCATGGATTTTCATGTAGGCTGGACTAGAACATGCTGAACATACCTGCACAACTCCAGTCAGATGACCAAAATGCCATCGAGAACCTCTCAGCTGGGCTACCGACTTCTTGTAGGTTCAGAAACCACAGAACAGCATAATGCAACTGCTGCAATTCTTAGAGCACATCCTATACTTAAATCAGCTCTCATGTGTGACATAATTAAACAGCCTCAGTTTGTAGCTCAGAAAATCCCAATATTCAGGCAACCAGAACTTAAAAGACTTCAAAGGTTATGTTGTAATTCAAGTTGCATCTACATGAATTGTCTCCTTTTCAGGTATTAGTGTCCCATAGACATTCCTCAAGAGCACTACCAACACCTCTGAAAAAAGCAGCAAAATAAACCTTAAACCCCTGTTTATTTCAACATGGGTAAATCTGCAGCTACTTTTATTGGATGTGTGATCCTATTTTCCTATGTTTGGCCTCTTGGGTATGTATTCTACTACACAAACCTGAAGAAGAAATGAAGTTAAATAGATTTGAAATGATTCCATGATTTGGCATTAAAAACAAGTGCTTTTGTAACTGAAATCTCTGCTGCTTCCCAAATCCAGAATGAAAGTGTATAGGAACAGAGAGAAACAGAAAGCACTGATTCCAAAACTCTGCCATAGACTTCACTAGCCTAGACTCAACCATCAGATTATTAAATGTGCACAAGAATATGGCTGAGATTAAGATGCTGCAACCATACTTTTTGTATTTTTAAGATACATGTCTATATATCAGATAAAATATAGTATAAAAGATATACTATATGTAAGCTATAGATAGCACCTTCCCCCAAAAAACAATGCTAAGCCAAGGAAAAACAGACTTAAAAAAACAACCACACAACAGCAACAACCACCACCCAACACTTTTCTTTTGGGACTGGCAGAACAGCATATACGAGCTGACAGATCAACTGAATTCTAGTGGTCTGAGCACAAAGGTAGCCATAGTATACCTGGGAAGCCCTTTGTAGAGGTTACATGTATCTCCTTGAACACTCATCCAACATTCATGGCTTGTTAGTCAAGTAGTGCTGTGAGTGACTGACAGAAAACAAGGTTATTATTAACCTCAAGAGGAAAATAAAGAATTGTATATGCTTGCTGTAATGTGATTTTTGATCAGTTTTTACTGGACCGTTTGACAACAGATGTGTTCAGCCTTCTGCCCCGACCACTACTGGCATTGCACGAGCTGCCTGTCACACTGGTACAAGCCTAGAAGACAAGGGACAGCCACGTGTGAACTGAACAGACCAGGAGTGTCTGTGATGATGGCAGTGACACATTCCTAGGATTCTGCAAGAGTCAGGTCCACAGAAGAGATGAACTCTTCCCTTGGGGTCTGAAGCACAGAACCCTGCTCTAAAGAAGCACCCATATCACACAACAACATTAGCACTGAGACTTTACACAGAGAATGATTTTGCACACCCCACTCAAGTTTCCCTGGGTAACACAGCTGGGTCTTCTGCAGACTGAGTGAAGAAATGGTTCAATTCCTCTATTTTTTTTAACCCAATGCATCACTGGCAGCTATGGGAGTGGGCTGGCAAAGGAGACGGCACACAAATATGAGAGCAGATAGGGCTGGAAAAGCCCATACAGAGTCAGAGACAGTCCTACACAAACAGGCTTCAGAAGCCACCAGCTACACACTTGCGGCACAGCCACACAAGCAACAGAGTGTTTTAGGACAGGATATTGACTCTGAAGAAAGCTGAAACTAAAAGGAAACTGCATTAGAAACTCCTACTCTTGGAAACAGGATCACAAACACTTTTATAAGCCAGTTCCATCACACACTACTAAAAACGCTGTCACCCCACCCCCAACATCCACAACATCCAGCAGTTTTCATCAGCAGTGCTTTCACACTAAAGCAGGTATCGTGTCTCTTTCATGCTCTGTCTGTGCTATATATGGACACCATGATGACTACAGCTAATGTCTCAACCTGGGGGCCCTAAAAAATATAAACTAGCATGCACTCTTGCATCATACCCAATTTCTTCTTTATTTGGGGATGGAAAGGGATTTGCTATCAGTTAATTCCTTACATACTTCGCAAGGATAGAGGTTAAGGCAAGCTGTGGCAGGAACATACTCTGCAAGTATAAAGAGAAGCTTTGTCCCAATACCTCTTCTCAAACGAAAGAAGGGATAGGAGGTTATTGCAGAAAACCTGGATGCACATTGTCTACATTTCTGTCAAAATAACTTCCAGGAGTGACTCTAAGAACAATTCCCTTCAGCATGGTTATTTCTTTTCTAAGTCATCTGAATGAAAGGACTTCTAAGGCAAAGCCTACAACGTGCCCACATGCACATTAGGGACCTGCAGGGATTCCATTTAAGTTTGAATGATACAGAGTGCTCACATTAAATACTATTATGACTGCAAGTCCAGGACCCACAAGCATAATGAAACCTCTATTTTAATGGAAAAAAGTATAGAGTCATAGGTGGGAGTTTACATAATATCACAAAACAGGTACCTAGAGCAAAACTGTAATTAACACAGCAACTGAATCCCACTTCATTCTGGCAGTCCTTATTTTAGAGGGAGGTTTCCATTTCCCCTACCAAAGTAAATCCAGAAAAGTCCTACTTCATAAATGTTCCGTTAAGTACCACATGCAGATGTCCCAGTGGTGGGCTGAAGCAGAGAGAGATGCTGCAAGACAGAAAATTGCACCTGGCTCATCAACACTATCATCTTCCTGCCACTGACACAGCTGAAAAGCCAAGCTAAAAAACTAGGCTAAGAATTAATTTATGCAGCATGTAAGCAGAAGAAAAGGTCTAATGAACAGAACTAACAGGCTTTCCAGTCTCCTGATAAATATCAACAGTTTCTCATTCCTTGCAGACTTTCAGACTTGATTCAGAAGGGTTATGCCCTCTACCAGCACCCCCCCGCACCGAAATCAAACAAAGCCCTGTTATTTAACTGCACCCAAATCAGGATGAGTTTTAAATCCAGTAGACAAAAGCTGCCCACAGTCAGCTCTGGTAAAATCTATTCAACATAAAATTTATCTTCCTTAAAGCATCTACCACATATAATAAAAATATTGGTGCTACTCTGGATGAGACTTAGGTGGAAGATTCTGGTAACACTGGCATCCTGATTATCTTCCCAGGAGGACCTGGACTGGGAATGCTTCAAGCACAAGAAGTATCTACTGAAGCATCTATGCACATCAAGAAGCATTTATTTGAAAGATGATCCCTTCTGAAATATGCACCTACAGGTAAGACAACCAGATTTGTACTTCAATCCTTGTTATCCATGAAGGTAAGATGATTTCTCTTTGAGAACGCTGCAAGATTACAGAAGACATTTTGAGTTGTTAATTGTTCTTACATATACCAAGAGAACTAATAAAAAATAAAAAAGTCTCATTGATATTTTAGCTTAACCACTGAAGTGTAGTTTAGCACTCACAGTAGAAATAAATACAACTAAGGACAAGGACAACCACCTGATGACAGAAGACAGCATGTCTGTCCAGGACCTCTGGTATCTAAGCTACAGTTAAGCTGAACAACAACACTTGTGTAACTAGAAACTATACAGTTTTTTAGCACCATTGTAAAATGCAAAGCACTGTGTTGTTCTTATTTTACAGAAATGACTGAACTGAGAAACATTTACATTTCATGACAGTGTTTATTTTTTATTTGAGAATCTCTCAAAATGCTTTTCAGAAAAAGTTCTCCCATTTCATCAATTCTGTTCACTGGAGGAAGATGGCATTTAGAGTAGCAACAAGTGCTAAGACGACTGCAGTGTCCTGTGATCAGCCCCTACTTATTGTTAAGTCTCCTCTGCTTCAGGTTAAAAATAGTCAGTTCAAAGGGCTGGAGGTTAACTGTATTAGCAGGTAATTCACTCACAGAAATCAGAAGGCACACGCAAGCCTCTGCTGCTGCACAGCTTCCACAAACCCAAAGTGCCTGACTGGAGAGGGTAAAGCAGATGGTAATAGTAAAAGCTGGTAATAATATCAGGAACACTTAAGTCTGAACCTAAAGCAAACCAACTACGTGATTTTGCTTTCTGCTCCCCACCCATTATGTTCACAAGACCAGAGATAAGAAGGGGCAAGGAAAGGGAAAGATTCCCACAACCAAATCGTCAATGCAGCTAAACATATTCACAGCATTTCCATGCCTACAGTACACACATACAGCAATAATCAAGCTTGCTTACAAACCACCTACAGAGTCAAGGCACCAAACATACATCTTGCTTATTTGATCTCAACCTACTCTTTTCATAGCCTATCATTCTCAAACAACTCCATAACAATATCACCTAGAGTCACCCAGGAAACTTTGCAGATATGTCAACTGAAAACCAAGAAATTCTTCAGAGAACTTCCTGTCCTCTCCCCCAGGACCCCATCCCCACTTAAGCCAGCACCTGAAGTTCATCTCTATTACCTTCACTATTTCCAGCAACACTATGATCCCAAATACCACAATCTGCGGAAAGCAGACTGTTCATCTGACTTTAAAATAGCTAAGAATCTCTTAGACATAACCTTTATTCTTGTGTTAATTTCAAATCTCTTTAAAAAGATACTTGATTTTATGTGAAACCGCTCAAATTCAGTTGCATTTAGCAACTGCGCCTTGAAAGCTACAGCGCCCAGAATCATATCTGCCAGTACTATCCTTATTGAAAGCCAGTTCCCACACTGCATGGCTTTTGTACATCAATACAGACCACATGAGCACCACTGAAAACTAAGAACTTCTCACGTGCACAAGCTTCTTTTTTCTCACCAGTACCCAAAATTATGAAATACACTACTGATTTGGTTTCTGGATTGTGAGTGTGAATAGCCCTGGCACCTTTGACAGCTGCCTGGCACAGTTACACACCTGGACAGAGCCAGCACTCTCTCAGCACCACTGTAAACCTAAGTCTTTTGACTTCCATGTAGTTTTAATCACTGCTCTCAAAGCACCTTTTTCAAATAAAGTTCTTTAGTGTTGTCTTCTTACTTACACACTTAGGAAGCAATCCTGCCATGCACAACTCTACATGGAAATAAGAACTTTCCTGGCCACTTGCATCAACTCTTGATTATCACAAGCCTGTCCAATACAATGCTGTAAATCTGAGAAACTTCATCACCAATAGAATAAATACACATTCTCCTGAGGACAGAAATTAGCCTTCTCTTAGTGAAAAACTTTTTTATTGATTTAAACCAGCAAGGATATTTTTTTGTACAAGGAATGTGGCAGTTGACATGAACAGCAAGTGGAAGAAGGACACCGAATCAATCACTCCTTATAATAAGCACAAAAAATTATGGTCATCATTTCTGTCAAGCCACCAGACGAAGCAGTAGCTTAACGTTTCACTTGAAAACACACTTGATTGAGTTATCTCAGCAGAAGACTAAGGTGGAGGACTCACTTGGTATCAAAACCATGAAACAAATAGTTTAAGGCACTGGTGTGAGTATGTAACACCATAGCATAAAGCACTTGAGGAAGTTACATGGAATCATCAGTTTGCCTGCCTGCAGCACAACAGTACCATCAGAGAGTAAAAGTACCATCCTGGCTAGCGATCATGGGGGGAAGAAACAAACCACAAGAGCAGCAAAGCAGTTGCCTATCTCCAAACAACTGCAGTGGGGCTGGGCAATCTAACACATTTCTAGCTACACTCTAACTTGAAAACTGCTGTCTGCCTGCTTTTGATTTCCAAGCACTTTTGACCCAGTATTTCAAACAGCTCCTGAATTTCTCTATGAAATGAGGCTTGCCTTTGTCTTCAGCAAAAACTTTCTCTAGCAAGTCCCCATTTACAAAGTAGCAGCTTCTCACTAATCACTTGTGGTTACAAAGCCGACAGTCCATCTGTGTGACATTTTAAAGATGGAACACACAAAGATCAAGGACTAGCAAAGCCATATGGAAGAAGAAATACTCATACTTCTGCTCATTCTACATATCACCATTGACACCTGCTTACCATGTGTTATGAACTATGTCACACACACTCAACTGCTTCTCTTGCAGTACACAAAACTGTACCTGTTTGAAATGTGGTTGCTTGGCTTAACTTCAAATTCACTCTTACGCAAAGGTTAAAGTAAAGTAACTTTTTTCAATAGCAGAAGACTTCATGCTCAGATTTTCCTTGCCTAGCATCTGGAGTCACAAAAGGCTGAAGCTAACTCCAGATACAGGTAGAATAACCTGCTGTCCTTTCATAGGAAAGTTTAAGACACACAGAGATTTGACTTCTTGTTCAGTAACAGTGCTCAGGTGGGAGACTATTCTTGCTTGATCCATTCTGAAAAACACAACAACTTCACCTTCAAAGAATGAAGATGGGCATCATTGCCTAGAATCATAGTTTGGTTGGAAAACGTTACTTCAGTATTTTCTGCCATGAGACAACATGATTCTCTCAAGGCCTGAAAATGGAGTTAGAGGTAAACTAAGAAATAAACTTTTAAGACAGGAATCATAATGAAGTACTTTGAAGAAGATAGAGAATAGCTACAGACAAGAGAATACACACAATGAAAAAGGCATCAATGACAGTATCTGTCTTACTGAACTGTGAAGAAAAGCAGCCTGAACAAGGCAACCAACAATCATCAGCCAAAGATGTGGCAAATAGGGCAACTGTCTACTCAGAGATTAGAAAAAATAAAATGAAATTTACCTCCAGGTCCTGAGAATAATCCCCTGAAAGTTGTGAAGAGCAACACACATCTAATTCTAACATCTTTAATTATTAAAACTAGAGAGAAGCTAAACTTTGTATCCTCCATACAAAGAAATAAGGTTTTTCCCTGCAGGACACAAATCAAGACAGAAAAGCTGTTGCCTTGCCAACATAAATATTTCTGTTATCGCTGAAGAGCTTCTGAATCAGGCCTTTGCATAAAGAACGTAAGTTTGGTCAACACTTCAGTTTCCCTGAGAATCTACCCTGACACAAACTCAGAGGAGCAGATTTTTCAGGTGGTAGTCATGCTGCTATTCATCCCAAAGAAGGCTTTGGTTTTCAGAAGCTATGGAGAGACCATAATCTCTGCAACAATGCTCTATAATAGCAACACAAATGATGCCTATGGTCACTGATTTTTCAGGGTTCAATTAAAAATAAAAGATCACTTAACAGTGACAGTAAGCAGTTAACTCATTAATTTCACAGCAAGACATATAAGAAATATCATGCTTTTATGACCCAAGGATTAAGAACAAAAAGATGGAGTACTATGATTTGATGCAGGGCCAGATAAATGGCACTCCCATTCTTCTGCAGCATGATGGCAATTTATGACTGACAGGCCACGTTTTCCTACCCTAACATCATTATATATATATTTCATGTAATATGTTAAGATGCAGTTAAGTTTTAAGGTTCTTCATCTGCCACATTTAGGAGGTTTAGTAATAATTATTTACCTTTTGATTATCTCCAAGCAAATAACCTTAAAAGGACCCTTGTAAGACCCAAATAACACACACACAGAGGGAAGGCAGCAGAGAAACTAAGGAATGTGGGGATAGATGTATTCTGTAGCTTTGCAAATACAACTGTACTAGGTGGCTCAGCACTCTTAGATTTAATACATGAGCACTGCCACAAAGGGACAGTTTGCACAGGAATAAGATGAAAAACACAGCACCACTGTTGCAGAATCCTCCTCTCACAAACCGCACGTGTATGTGTACACGCACTAAGGCCAACGCAAGGAAAACAGTATATTTAGGAATCCAGATTCTCTACCAAACCAGCCAGACAAGCTGACTGCTAAATACATGCAAAAAAGCAGAGGTGGTATAAATAACTTAGAAGTGCCAGGAGCTGGCAGCACTCAGCACACTATTTGAGCTTCCCTTCATAACTGAGTTGCTAAATGTCTGCATCTAATGCTTCCAAGAAGGAAAGATTTGCCATGGGGCTTCATTCATAAAATGGAAGCAGAGCTCATAGGTATTCAAAACACACTGTATTTGGGGCTCTGTGAATAACAAGAACCCTTTGCTAACATTAGGATCTTAGCACAATACTTCCATACTATTTCTTCATAAGTATCTCCAAGGCTGACATTCATAAACCTCTGAAGTTCAAGTTTCATCAATACACCTAAATATAAGAAGTGGTGTGATGAAACTAGAACTGAGACTGCTGGATTTTTTGTATTTTAATATTTTTATCTATAAGCTAGTGAAAATAAAATTAGAAATATCAGTCTCAAGTCATTTACAAATAAAGTCTCCCAAATCAATTAGATGCAACTTTGTGAACCACCCAAGTGGAATATTTACAACCAGGAAATGCAGATGTGCCTCCCTCATTATGTCATAGACAGTAACAGTGATTTATGGCTGGATCCTGGGGGGGTTCCTCGAAGACCTTTCTGTAATGTCTTAATACACTTAGAGGTTTACTCTGGGTTATAAGTTCAGACAAGTGACCTTTACATCTCTGGCTGTGTAACCTCAAAGAAACAAACCCAAAGCAGGTGAAAACAAGAACTACCTATAAAGTTGAATATTAAGTGAGTCCACCCTAGAAATACTCCTTCAAATTTGACTGATCAAGATGATTAACCAGAGCAGAAACTAACCCTCACGACAAACACGCTGCCCTGAGTCCCTGCACGTTCCAAACCGATTACAGCTGTTACTGCAGACCAACAGCTGCAGCATGGCAAGCCAGCTCTCTCCGCCTTGTTTGCCTTCTTATCCCCTAAGAAAACTCCAATAAATAACAAAAGCCACCATTTAAGTGTTATTGATGTATTCTGTGATTAGCAAAAAAGTGTAGGAAGCTATATTGCACTCTATGCTTTTTATCTTGATGGTATTTGTTGCCTGTTTTGTTGTAAGAAAACATTTGGTACTGTTTTGCCAATAAAGCCCAAGTATTTGTCAAACGCTATCATTATATACCCGTCTAAAACATCAAAATCATCCAACACTCTATTTTAAACTTTCATTGAGATAATAGCTTTATGTTGGACGCTTTTCATCAACAAACCAGATGATAGATTCTCTCAAGTTCAATATACTGACATTTCTTTTTCCTCACACATGAAAAAGCCCATTCTGTATTTTTTGGCAGAAGCTGCCTTTCACTGTGCGTTTACTGCAGTTGCCTAGGGGAAATCCTAACACCAATTATCAAAAGCAACATTATTACATTAATAGTCTGTTTTAACGTTTGTTTTTTTTAACCCTATGCAGGTCATAGTGAAAATGAACATGCAGACATTTGAAAGACATTTCCACTCACTCTATGCTTTTCAAATATCTATGGTTATAGCCATGGCAAAGAAAACCAGTTAGAAGCTATTTCAGCTATCACCTTACACAGATCACTCAGTAACTGGATAGCTGTACTGCAGCAATCAGTGTTAAACTGCCAGTAGTCATCAACACAGTAGTATCAAAACTAACTCAGAGAAGAGCCAAACTGCTCATTCAAATACACCCTAGTGATTCTTCAGTGGTGATCTAACAAGCCAAGATCCAAATGCAGCGCTACTAATGAGCTTCTGCTGCGTAACACACAACAGAGCTTTGAAATTCCATTTAGTCAAATGGAGCAATTCAAAGTTCTGACTCTGAACACCACCAGAGTTCAACATCTGGCACAAGTGATTCCACTTTCCAGGGCGAAGTGACTAGATCATTATACCCAGTAAACAACTCCTAATGGCTGAAGATGCCAAGTCTGAAGTTCTCCTCTACAGGCAGCAGCTATGAGCAACAAAAATCCTCCCTCTGGCCTCAAAGATGAGCTCACATGCCACCTCATGTAGACTCCACTACTGAGAACCCAAATGCTCTCATTAACTCTAAACTCCTAAAATTAGGAAATAGTTCTAGAGTAACCTTATCCTTCTTGTCATATAAAGCACCTTCGAATTCAAGCTAAATAATTAAGAGGAAAGGAACAAGAATACCATGGCTTATATGTTTATTTTCATTGTGCAAACTATTTTTGGCCATCTACACAAAATTCATCAGATCACCACAACATTGTTGCCTAGAGTGGTAAACCAAGCAACAGGCAGATCTCTAGCAAAACAAGAGGTGTGCTCATTTAGAGAGCTTGCTTTGTGAGGAAATGGAGATAGATGCCTGCACAATGCTTTTGTAGAAGCATCTGGTGATCTATTTGAAGAAAGTTATCCATTCCTGCCATTAGATATTAAACTGTCAATAGACAGCAACATGAAAATTCTACATTTCTTCTCCATTTTAACAGAAAAACAAAGACCCTACTGCTAGCATCTGGCATACTCTTCAATACTGTGCAAACATTAATCCATCTCATTCTCTAATTCATCCAGTGACCTTAATACCAGTTCAGTTCTTAATCATCCGGCTGTACCACTGCAGCTGGCATTCATTTTGCTTGACACAAGACCTATCCAATAAATAATAACAAAGAAACTCTTCGACAAAGCTTGACAATGCTTAACTCCAACTGCAATCTATTTATCTGCTAAATTTTTTTTTGTCAGAAGAACATCTAGTTAACAATCACTCACAATAACCAAGTCAGCCAGAAGAGTCCTAGAAGACTTCTAGTTCATTAAAGAAGGGGACTCTCCAGTGCTGGAAAAGAATATGCTTATACTAGCACATCCCAAAAAGAACCTGCAGCTACACAATAGAGAATGACACTCAACATATTTCAATACATTTACATGATACTGTCCAAATTTCACGTGCTCCAAAACTTTGCCTGCTCACTCATGAGTGCAAAGAAAATTTACTAGGATGCTGCTGAAAATACCAGCAGCATAAGAGTAGTGACCACAGGGTACCAAGCAAGAGATGGATCGGAACTAGCAAGAATTGTATCAAGCAAAGCTTTGCAAGAAAACGCTGGAGGCCTCCAACAAAGATCATTCACCAACTACCCTCCACTTCCAAAGGCTATAAACCGTAGAGAATTTGAGATAAAAGGTTAAAACTAACTCCTCTCAAACCTCTGGGGAAGAAGAACCTCAAGAGAGCAGTTTATCATATTGTAATGTTAGTCCTTCTGATAATCTACAATTTTTCTTTCACAAATCTGCTTAATACATCCTAAAGAGATGTTACTCAAATCAGACTTCTCCCAAAACAAGGGCAAGCAGAAACACTGAAACAGAAACTGCTATTTTAAAGACCCATCATCTTCCTCCTCCACAGCAGGAGGAGTTCCTCTTATTATGAAAGAATCATGGAGACTTCAAGGGGGAAAAAACATACAAAAAATGTAGGTGAGAAACAACATCTCCCTTGACAAGTTCTTCTAAGCCATTTTAAAAATCATTTCTCTTGCTCCTCTGACTTGAAGTTTACGCAAGTCTCTTCTTTTTTGTGGGGGTGGTGGATACATAAGTACTTTTCTTAATTCAAATAAATGACTTAACAGGTTGAATACCTTGACATGTCTACTCAAATCCAAGGCAAGGAAAACTTCAAACCTAGGTGCTTGATATATAGATTGGAAAAAACTCTCCAATATAGCAGAACTGCAGAATAGCAGAACAATTACTATTTCACTTATGTGTTTTTAACACAAATCTAGCACTGAAGAAAAACACTTTTAAACATAATCTCCATGTTCTACATGGTACTACATGAGCATGTTGCAATCCTTGCAGAAGCAGAGACCGTGGACAATACCCAAAAGAGGTACCAGCTGGGCTGGCAGACAGGTAACCTCATCTTCCCCACTTGTACCTTCAGCTCTTTAGAAAAAAAAAAAAAAGAAAGCAATTTGATCAACGTTTACATGATCTGAAACTTAAGTTCACCTTAGCTGGGAAGTTGGCATTTGTAAGCCCTGCCTCCTCACTGCTAACGTGGAGCATTGTTGCTTTCATGGGCCTTGACACCAACAGTACCACAGGAAACAGGGTAGGAAAGGAAAATGCCAATGGTGACTTACTAACACTATGAAGTTTAATTCCCTCTTCAGTTTGTTCAAAAGTCTATTACATGACTAAAGCAATTAGGAACAGGTTTTTAAGAAATATCACACAAACAAATGTTGCACTCTCTGGATGATTATTTCAAGTTGAAAATGCCAACCGGGTACTCTGTTGAAAAAGTCTTTCTCTGTAGCCCTTTGGCAGGTCTTCCATAAAAAGTCCAAAGTCAAACAACTCATGCATATCACTAAACACACAAAACACCTATGGTACAAGGAAAACAAGTTTCAAGCAATAAAACTTTTTCCAATCGGTTACACAGGGGGAAAAAGCTCATATCAAAATCAAGATTCCACCTGTGTCTCCATGAGTATTCCAAAACCTAGGCATAAGACTGTCAAGAGCATACCTATTTCATATCAAGCAAAAAAAAACAAAACATGTCTGAAGAGCACCTTATTCTAATCTTAAAATACTAAAATATACATATCATGCTAACAATATCTCATTAAGCTTTTCTTCCTAAGACATTGTATTAAAATTAAATAGAAATTTCTTTAAGCTTATCTTTCTGGACAGTCATCGATAAGCAACAGCTGAAACTGCACACAAACTTTTTTCTGATAGCAAAGGCCTCCACTGCACTTCTCAGGAGAGAAAAAGAAACCAGTAGAAGACCAGTAGAGCACACCAGGCCTCTTAACCCATTGCACAAGCTTGTGACACCACTACCAACCTGTAGCTGCATTGCTAGTACTAGAATGCATTTTTTTTCCTGGAAAACAAGACTTAAAGCTTACTTTCACCAGATAAATTTGGTGCTAGAACATGCAAAAAAAAAAAAAAACTCTGCAGAACAACTTAATGCTGCATATCAACAGTTACTGATTAACTGAAATTTTCACCTTATCCAGGACTGAAAAGAACTGTGTTACAAGTATATGACCGTATGCTGTTGAAACAGAGTAATAGTTCAAGCACATTGGCACAGGACAGGCATAAATAGTTGCACGAAGTAACTCTCTGTTGTGGTTACCTTAAACTTTAACCAAGGTCAGACCACAATTTCCGTCAAGATTATTATAAGCCCACATGAATGCTTCTACATCAATAAAATACTACAATTCTCAGTTACTAGGTCTAAATATTTGGCTTTGCTCCTTGTGCCTCAAACTCTGGGCATACTCCACTCACAGCAGGACTTCTCGATCTCTAACAGGCTGGTAGCATCATGAACCATCTCCTCTCATTGCTTCCTCAAATAAACCGTCCAGGCCCAAATCCACAACATCCTCTGATGCACCTGTGCCCTATACAGAGCTTAATCTTCGTAACCAAGAGTTGTATTTTCAGAAAAACAACAACTTAAAGATCATTTGCCACTTTGATAGGCACTTAGTGCTCAAAGATTGCTGTAATTACTAGTTGAATATTTCATTACATATCTATTAAAGATTTGAACAGCATAGCTAGGAAGAAAGCACTCCATCTTACAATGAAGTTCCACAACCAGCATTACTGGTTTAACATGTCTCAGACATCCTTCCAGATCCTTAGAGAAAGCACCTAGTCAATCCTTGACTTCCATCCCACAGTATGGAGAATTTTCAAGTTTTTCTTGTATCCTATGGATTCATGAATCCCAGAATTACTAGTCTGGTTTAAAACTAGCATTAGCAACATTTTGGCTATACAGAACAATTCAAAGAGCACATCTTTTGTATTTTCAGAAAATATTAACTCAGTTTAAGTTTTGACAGAAGAGATTTAGGATTTGTAATACTCATTCACTCATTCCTCCAAAGCAAGCAGGCATCTTTCTGACCACTGTGTTATGGATTACAGAAGGTTTTTGTTTTGTTTTAAAGGGGAAACTCCTAGTGCTGTGCAGCACTGGGCCACCCAGTGACCTACATACAGCAGCACTGGAGTTCAGCTCCCACTCCGTAATTAAATGTGAGGCAAATTACACTTGCCTCACTCAGCTGTCCTAGAATGCACAATCAATCCAGAGTGTCTCTTGGCTCAGGAGCTACTCAGCCTAGCCTGCTTCGACAGAGCTGCCAGGTGATGCACCTGAGAAGAAAGCACCATCACACGCGTAAAACCATACCGTATCTACTACTGCAGACAACCCTCACTTATCCTAGTGCAGCATCTCCGTTCTCCCCACATAAATATTATTTGATCCCGCTATCCCTCGCCATCGACACAGAGCTTTGCAGCAAACATACCACCCCCCCGAGACGGAACGAGGAAGGGCACCTTTGTGGGGGGACCCATTGATGCTCTCGGAGCTAGACTGCATGTCCACGGTGGCTCTCCTGAGGCTGCTAAAGTATGCCCTTGACCTGGAAAAGCTGCTGCGTGGGGATCGCCCGTGGGGGCTGCCGAAGAGAGCGGTGGTGCCGTCCTTGCGGGCGAAGATGCCGCTGAAGAAGCGCAGTAGTCGGTGCTCGTGGGCGACAGCGGCGGCAGGGCCCTCTCTCCCCAGCCGCTCGGAAAGCCGCTGCAGGTCGCTGTTATCCAGAGTTCGGTTCTTGCTCTTGCTCCGTTCCCAGCGCTCTAGCCGGGAGAGCGGGTCCGCCTGGCTCAGCACCTCGCCCACGTCCAGCGTGTTGCGCTTCTCGGGGGGGACACTGGGGACGGCGGCCGGTAGCGAGCCCTGCGCCCCGGCACCCTGGCCCGACGGCGGCCCGGGGAGACAGCCGGAGCTGCTGTGTCTCCGTACCCGGCTCAGCGCCCGCACCCGCAACACCTCCCCGCTGCTGCTGCCGCCGTTCCAGTGCCTGAAGCTGAAGCTCCGTCGCAGCAGGCCCGGCTGCCGCCGGGGACTCTGCCCCAGCTCCTCCGCCTGCGGGGCCTCGCCCGAACGGCCTGCCGACTGGCCGTGGGTCCCCAGATTCCCATCCTCCTCCTCGGGAGAGGTTGCGACTTCAGTCCGGCCGCAGGTGGCCGCCGGCTCCCCGCCGCTGCTGTCTGGGTCCGGGCTGCCCCGCAGTCTCCCGAGGGCGAGCTCAGCAGCGAACGGATGCCCGGCTCTCCGCGGCACCTTGAGGCGGCCCAGTTCCAGCTGCCCGGTGCTGAGGGTCCTGAAGTTACGAAAGCCGCAGGGGCTGGGGGGAACTCTGTCCCGCTCCTCGCCTTCCTCCTCACCCTCCTCCTCCTCCACCAATAGCAGCCCAGCTCTGGTGAGACTGGAAGAGCCCGGCGCCCGGCTCCCTCCACGGCGCCCGCGACGGGGCAGATCCGGTCCGGGATGGCCGCTCTCTGGTCCCAGCAGTTCCTTCTTCACCATGGTCACGGAGATGCGGTAGACGGTTTTTCTCTGGGGGGTGCCTCGCTGCATCTTCTCCGGAGAGGAGGCGGCGGCAGCCGGCGGGTCGCTGCTGTCCAGAAGATACATGTCTGTTCCCGCTGCTCTCCTCCCCTCAGGCGGCAGCATACAGCCCGGGCATCGCAGCGTGCCCGCTGCGGGAGATGGAGGTGGTAAAGAGACCTGTTTTGCTGGAACAGCGAATCGAAATGCCAAACCAGAAGCTACTGCAACCGATTTTTTTTTTTCTTTTTTTTAAAAATCCTTCCGTGTCACACCCCGCTCCGGGAGTTGCGACCCCGCTTCAACGGCGGCAGCTCCGCTCCCTGCCGGCGAACGGCGTCCATGTAAGCACCATCCAGCCTCGCCGGCCCCTTCCGAAGAGACACCGAGGTACGAGTTAAAGCCCTGCAGCAACCGCATGCATCCTCCTGCGGATCCCGAAATGCATTGCTGGGGAGCAGCCCGGTCCGGCATTCAGGGGATTAGAGCAGCAGCAACCCTCAATTTCATTGTTTACAGCGAAGCTGCACGTTTGCGGATCTCGCGTCCTTTTTCTCCCCCCCCCGCCCCACCTCCGCCGGGTAAATCCGCTTAATGTCCGTCCTCAGGACAGAGAAGAGGCGGGCGGCGCCAGCTTGGACGCCCGACCGCGCTAGAAAGAGCCCGTTCGGGAAGGAAACGGCCACGGTTCCCCAGCCCAGCGGCGGGAGCAGTAGCGCCCGGCCCTGGGCGGGCAGCGCGGCGCAGCGCTGGAGAGGGCGGGCGGGCAGGCAGCGCTGGGCCGCTGCAGCCGGGGCTCTCCCAAACGCCGGGATGGAGTCACGCCCGCCCAGGAGCGGGAGGAGAGCGGCGAGGCAGGATGCGCAGCCGAGGAGAGGTGGTGGGCTGCACCGGACTCACCTGGAAGGAAGAGCACACCTTCTCGTACCAATCCTCCTATCTACTATCTGAAAGGGAGGGGCAGATACCCTTCACCCGTCCCTGCCAACAGTCCCAAGATGGAGCCAAGCCCAGACTCTGGCAGGGCCTGTGCTCCCACTGAACTCAGAACAAGACTCAGACTAAGCTCCATCTGCATCCTCTGGCATTCGGGAGATGGGGAAAGTCTAGGGCAACACCAATTTCTCAGCCACACAGTAGCCCTGTCCTCAGAAATGGTGAGGATATACTTCAAATACTGGGTCTGGGTCCCTCATTACAAGGAGGACATTGAGCTACTACAGTGTGTCCAGAGAAGGGCAATGAAGCTGGTGAAGGGTCTGGAATGCAAGTCTGGTAAGGATAATCTGAGTGAACTGCATTTGTTTAAACTGAAAAGGAGGCTGTGAGAAGACTTTCTCACTCTACAACGACCTGAAAGGAGATCGTAGCAAGGTTCTGAAACCTAAGTGATAGGACAAGAGGAAATGGCCTCAAGCTGCACCAGGGGACATTAGGACTGGAACAGGCTGCCCAGGGAAGTGGTGGACTCACCATACCCAGAGGGATTTCAAAGACATGGAGATGTGATGGTGAAGGATATGACTGGACTTGGCAGCACTGGGTTAATAGTTGATTCTGTGATTTTAAATTAAATTACCCCTATCTAATGTTGTTTTTTTTTTTTTCCCCAGCTGTGAGACAACTGTGATTGCCTTCAATAAACACAGGTTAACCATAGCACTTTACCTAATTAAAAAGCCCTATTACTATAGGGTTAGTCATACAAAATAAACCTGACCTACCATATACTTCACAACTGCTGTTTTTAATAGAACCTGTCTCTTCTACAGAGGTTTAAGACACTTTTATTGTGCGCTGCTCCCACACCATGGGATATGCACACCTTACACACCCAGCTCTAGCAGTCCAGATCAGAGACACTGAAGAATTTAACTAATAGATGAATGCATTCGAAAAGTTATTAGTAAGCCATGGTGAGAGACACTAGAGAATAAACAATACTGGGAATAGGGTTTCTAGGTGCTGTTGATCTCACAATTTTAAATAAGCCTTAAAAAATTGAACCCAAAACTCAACTATCAGCTGTCTTGCATACTCCTTCCAAGTTCATAGTCAAAGATCTTTTGCCAATGCCAGTGGAGCTCAAAACCCCAAACCATGTAAAAACGAAGAAGAGTGGAAGTATAACAGACAACGCAGACAAAAGAGGATCACAAAACTGTCAAGGCAATTCACTCCCAGAACAGCTTCAATAATTGGACAGAAGAGAGCAAAGACAACAGCTTCTACTTAGGTGCCCCTCAGACAAGTACCAGATCAGGAGACATCTGGCGTAAGTAAGACAGGATACCCTCAGGAGCATATCTAAGTGGGAGGTCATGTTTCACACCAGGTATTCCCAAGAATAAAGCATGCTTTAGGTTCCAGGTAGTTTACACATTAATTTATTGATGACACCAGGATCCTGCAACACATGCTGCAGATCATTCCCCAGTTGGAACACAGTGAACTGCTGATTTAACTCACTTTTGCAGATATGTCAGATGCTGTTGTCTTTAACACTGAATAATTAACATTCATTACTCGTCTTTGCTCTATTCACCACAAAACAGATTCGTACACGTACCTTCAACAGGTACCTGGATCAAGACCAGCCCTAGAGACAAAGTCTTAGGAAGAGACCAACATGGGCTGACACTGCAGCAACCTGAAAACAGTTTTCAGGTGCTCCAAAATGTTTATTACAGACAGAAATTATATTTTTTTGCCTTTTCCTGACGTCCGAAAGACCAATTCCAGTATATATTTCTAACAGGGAAGAGAGGAGGGAGAGGGGGGAAAAAAAGTCCAAATGAGAAATATAGAGGAGCAGTTTAAATAAAAATAGATGCTTCACTAAATGCCAAATGCTTAAACTCACGGCAACAAGTATAGTGCACTGACACTTGCTGATCAGATCCCCCAGCCAAATCCGGGCCGCATTTTGCGGCATGCCTCCTGGAAAGCAGCCTCCTTACCCAGAGTGGAATCAACCATTTTTCATCCTCCCGGGATGACAGACCCCTTCAGAACCACCACTTTTAAGCGCAGACAAATACCGGCACATTCCTTTACCCCTCTCTAGAGTATCCCCTCCCCGCATCCCTGGGAAGCTTCCCGGGGAGCTCACCCACGCCCGGGCCGGCCCTGGTAGCCCGTGCTCTAATCTCCGTGCTCCAGACACGCCAGGTGGGGAAGTATTGCACCGCTCATCGGTTCGAGATGCTGAAACAGCTCTTCTACAAGTCATATTCGGAGGTTGCTCAAGCTGACTGCTCATCTGTTACCTCCCTGCAACTCTTGTAACACAGCCCACCATCACCTGCAGGTCCTGTCATCTCTCACCACCAGGCTACACCAGCCTTAAGAAATGTAACTGGAGTTGTCCATACAATATGGGGTTAGCTCTGAGCAGAGAGGTAGTTCACAGATTAAGGGACTTCATGCTGAATGTTCTGTAAGAGCTTCAAAAATCACCACGGAGGCCTCTGCCCCAAGAGGTTCTGCCTGCAGCCCACGCGAAGCATCACTTCACAGCACCCAACTCGGTTGGGCTAAGATCCAGGCAGCCTGAGCAGCAACTCATTCCCTCCTGCCCAACAACTACTCTCGGCGTGCAATTAGCACAGATCCGGTCCCAGAACAGAAGTCCCTCGGGCCCTAGGACAGGAGCAGCCAGAAGCCAAGGCAGCCAACCCAAACAAGTCATTTGGCTCAAAGCCTACACCGTGTGTCCTGAAGGGCCCTCGGCAGCAGCTCCCAGTTACCTTTTCTTTTGCAGGCAGCTGGATGCACAGAGCACACTGCACATGCACAATAAATATGAGGCTTCTGAAACGCTCATCCATAGGATCTGGCAATGCAGAAATATATTCCCCTAACTCATAATCTCGCCTAACTCAAAGCCTGCAAATTGCTTTATTATTTTACACCAAGAACATAAAATATCTCTGAAGTATTGTGGTTGACAAAGTTCTGCTGTCCTCCCAAGATACTTGCACTGAAAACCAGGACAATGTAAACCCTCCATACAGTGTAGCTACTAAAAGGTCCTATTTGCCACTTCTCATCCTGTTCCTGAGGTTAAGCCTATCTACACTACTTCAAAGGACTTTATCAACAACAAAGCCAACCTTAGTGCATGTCTAGAGGTAACAGCTTTGAATGTGGAATACTTCGCATTTTTTTTTTACAGAAGACATTGGCTCATCTCAATGCTGTCAGCAAACCAGCAAAACTCAGCCTAGTGACTTGAAATGCACAAACGTGTCCCACTCAAGAGAAGCACTTCAAATTCAATGATAAACTGCAGTGACAAACCACAATTATTTCCTTTAAACAACACTGTGAAACGCGAATGTCTAAAACACATCTTTAAAATGCTGCAAACAATATTCCAGGGGAAACCTACCTTGCACAGCCTGATTTACCATAAAACCACTGTGCTGCAGTCAGCACTGCATTTGCACCGAGACACTTGTGCACTGCTTAAAAGAAGCCACAAATTAAAAGACTTCAGATTAAAACCTAAGATGATCAGAAAGAGCAAAGGGAGCTCCAGGAACACAGCATTCATTGCTTCCCCTTCTGAACTGTTCTCAAGTTGAGTTCCACACCATTGCTGACTGGGCCACCAGCACGCAGCACTAACTGCTGAATCTGAACAACTGCAGAGACAAACCATGCTGGGAGGAGATGCATTATCACTTTCCCACAACTGTAAAGCAATTGTAAGCAACTAATGCTACTGGTATTGACTTTATAAAGCTAAGAATTCTTGTATCATTAAGAAGTGATTGTATTTTCTCTTTTCACCACCAGCTCTTTGCAAAAAGACTCCCAACTAATTTCTTAATCCAAATAACTACTTAATGCCTTACCTAAGTTTCATATACTGTCAATAGATTCAACACAATCACCACTTAAATGGAAAAGCACAGACAAGGAAAAACATACCCCTCACACACATCAGCATCTGAGCACTACAATTTCCATCTTAAACCAGCCTGGTCAGGTTAGCCTCTTCGGTTCAAGCCTTTAGAGGTGTGCAATTCTTATGGTATTTATATACCTTTTTTGTTTTGCCTTTTTATTGTACAACTTCTAGTTAATCAAGTCTTTACTGCTTTCACTGTAACTTTAAGGAAAAGCAGACAAAAATTTTTCATTTTTGCATGTTGCAGGCTATGTACTAGACACACAATATCTACCATTCTAAATAGTTGTTCCTTCAACAAAATGAATATTGAAGACAAATTAGGTCACCTGAACAATTCTTACAGTAATTTAGACATGATTTCACTTTTGTTTGCTAGAGATACTGTGCTCCATCCGCTGTTTGTCATTACAGATCAGTGTTCAACCAGGAAACACGACAAGGCATCTAGATGAGAACAACATTGTGCTGGAGGGTACCAGCAATACGGAGCCCAAATTCAAGGTCTCTCTCAAGCCACAGGGTTTGCATTAAGCCACTGATCTGTGTTCTTCTGTCATGATGCACTTGTCCATTAAAACAGGCCTGAGTTCACTGTAGGCAATTCTTCACCAAGATGAAGAATAGAGACATCTCAACAATACAGAGTATAGGAGCTACTACTGAGAAGTCAGCTATCAGTAATGATCTTACTGTCAAGCACAATGAAATCACATTCCTGTCCTAAAAACACTGGATGCTGAGAGGGAAAGGGAGTAAGAGAACATGGAGTAAAAAGCAATTCAATCATTTGCCTTTCCCTCACCAGAAAAAAAACAAAATGTTTGTATCTCTGTAAGGAAAAACAGAAGTTGCAGCAAGCCTATAACACTTAAACACGCCTCCTATCCCATGCAGAGATCTTGAGGAGGTGGTTACAGGATACCAGGCACCAGCTTCACCTGCTTAACAACTTTGAGAGAAGCCCACACTGAGTGTCTTAGATACACATAAGAAAGTGCACTGGAAAGCTACCGATGTCCTTAGGCAAAGGTCTTAGCATGTGGACAGAAATCCTACCATCTGCAACAGTGACTCCTGAGAAAAGCTCGAAAGGTTGGTATGCTGCTGCAGGAAGGTGATGTGTCTTACTGTTAGGGGGATAGTATTTTTGCCATATGGGACAATAAATTTTTAATTCTTTCCCTCTTAATTTGTAAATGCAACTTTCAGTACTTCCTTTCACATAGGCCACACCTACTATCTATTTCATAACCTACATGGTTCATGCTTCATAAGACTACATTATTTTATATCATAAATACAATAATGAAATACCTTTTACTCATACCCATTTATTAAAGATGAGTAAAGGGGAAATGGGAAAAGTGAAGAGTTCAATCAATTCGTTGTTTTGGGTTTTTTTTTGTTTTTTACCATGAGACACACTGAAGATGCTGTTCAGAAGAAATTTCCTTATTGGACAGTTTCAAGCAAATTACAAATTGCACAGAATTGCTCATTCTCAAGTGTGGCAGATTTAATCATTGAAATTTACTTAATAGAACAAAACTCTTTTTTAAAGGACAAAAGCATAAAAAGCCTTCAGCTTCCCATAAGACTAAGATTATTCTTTTGATTCCTGCCCTCAAGCTGCTGGAGCCATTAGTAAAATGCAATTAATATATTTTGCCTATCCATCTGCTTCTCTGCAATTTAAAAACACGACACTTGACTGGAGCTGGATTTGCACAAAACAGGGTTGTCTTATGTTGCCTTCTCACTAAACAGGCGCAGAGAGAATCATGTCTGCAAGACTGATCTTCTTGATTTAAAATCAAGTTTTTTTCAGATCACATCATCTGACAGAGTTGCAACCTTCTACCGCTATAGAACTTAACTGAAGCAGCAGAGCAGGGAAAAATAAAACTACAGAAACTTTGATTTTTGCATTGTTAATACTGTAAGGTAAGACACTGAAGCATGTAGTGCCCCTCTCCTGATAGCTACATGGTGAATCTTCAGAATGATGTATCTGCTCAGGGAACGTGGCACAACTGACTTCGTTTATCATTCTGTCATTGCCAGAAATCCGTTGGTATGAAATGGCCAATATTAAAACTGTCCCCACTTGTCACAGCATTTTGGTGAGTGGATAGTAAGAGTTCACATAGACTTGTCAGTAAGCCCCAGTAAAAGGCTGTATTTGAACCAGGCTATTGCATGAAAACAAACCCAATCACTACAGTATTTCATATGCAAATATTTGCAGTTAAAACTGAAGCAGTAATGCTATAGACTATCATCCCGAGGCACTCATTGCTGCTAGTTCTCAGTGTTAATATTAAGTTATCTGCAGTTCCATCTGCTCTTCTGAGGAAGGAACAAGTTACCACTCTCTACGGTCCTGCAATCAACTTGCAAGATGGCTCTTGGTGCCATGGTCTAGCCTTGAGCTCTGTGGTAACGGATTGGACTTGATGATCTATGAGGTTTCTTCCAACCTTGGTGATACCGTGTATGTGTGAAACTCAGCTTCTGCTTCAATCCAAGCTACCAATATATATCATGCATCCATCAAGATAACTTGATAAAAATTACTTCTGCAAATTTAATTTGCTTCTAAGTAGGTTGCCAACATAACCCATATGACACCTGCTTGCTATTCTCTTCACCATCTAAGACTGAACATCTCAGACATTAAAAAAGGGCAGCAAAGCACCCCAGGCAGATGTGCAGGAAAGGATTGGTGGGTACACCCTGAAAGGACTGCTCCTATCACTTGGCTGCCCTTTCAGCTACTGACAGACAAAGCTTCCAAGAATAAAGTAGAACGTAACTCACCTTCCTACACATTCTGTATTCCCTTAAGGGCCTCTTAAAAATAATCCAAGTTTTTATACAGTGTTACTTCAGAAACTCATTTTAAATGCACAGCTAATGAACATAAAATCCATGTTTGTCTCTAAGAAATAGCACAAGTTGCAATAAATCCTTGCCTTATTCTGGATATTACTCTTTCTGCTAACAGGTAAGTGCTTTTTAACTAGCATACATTTCCTTTAACCCTCTTCTTGTGCATAACATTCTGACAGGCAGCATCAATATGCCGTTCCAGTCCCTCAAACTTGGGATTACAAGTTTTGCTTATTCCGTATGGTGCTTCAGTATGTCAAAACAAGAAGACTTCCAGATGCCTGCTAACTATACAGTGTTACTCATTTTTAAGGCAGGCTGCTTTTTACCTCACACTTGAAGAGATTGCAATGCAGTGAAGAAAAAAAAATAGCAGAACTCAAGAAACCACTTTGGCTGAAGTTTCATATCACAAATGCTAGGAGCACATGATTTTGTCATTAATGACAATCTAGTTGAGTACTTAAAGTCACATTACTATCTGCATGAAGCCTAGGCAGGCATCTTAAGTGCCATGAACCCAAAGGCTTACAGTTTTATGAAGATATACTACTCTAGAAGCATGAACTTTAAACTGTAAGAAGAGGGATTGGCTGTGGCATCTGTTATTGACACAACCATCTATTAACTGAGCAGCCTGAGAGCTAGAGGCTGTTCTTCTGACTGGTGACAAAAAATGTTAACATTTTTATCAGATATGCAACATTTCTCCACAAAATTAAGGGTTATAACGTGTAGCATACACTTCAGTTCAAATTTTTTAAACTGTAGACAAGAAAACGAAGGAAAGTGACAGAAATAGGGAGTATAGTCTGGTCTCATCTATAAGTAGGTAACAAACTCAACTACAGGGTTTGTACTGCAGGTATTACTATGGATCCTGCTATTCCATACTCTCAAATTGAATATACAGTATAGTTTAGGCTGGAAAAGGCCTTTAAGATCATCAAGTCCAACCACTAACTATCAAGTCTGCTGCTAAACCATGTCTCTAAGCACCATATCAACACACCTTTTAGATACCTCCAGGGATGATGACTCCAACACTTCCCTGGGCAGTCTGCTCCAAGGCATGACAACCCTTTTGGTGAAAAAGCTTTTCCTAATGTCCAACGTATATCTCCCAACACAACCTGAGGCTGTTTAGTCCTCTCACTTGCTACTTAGGAGAAGTGAGAAGAGAGTCTTATGGTACAGGCTCACAGGATGTTAGGGGCTGGAAGGGACCCAAAGAGATCATCGAGTCCAACCCCCCTGCTGGAGCAGGACAATACTATCTAACACAGAGGAGCACATCCAGACAGGCCTTGAAAGCATCCAGAGAAGGAGACTCCAGAACCTCCCTGGGGAGCCTGTTCCAGTGCTCTGTGCCTCTTACAGTAAATACATCTATACTTACATCAGATGTTCTTCTGTCCCACCTTATTTCACCCTCATTTGCACTGTTTTTTTGGCTAGATCAAATCATGTCTGCTATGTGGTGTAGCACACTTTTCAACACAGTAAATTGTAAATTGCAGAGTTGGATCCTAGAATCATAGAACAGAATCACAGAATCAGTCAGGGTTGGAATGGACCACAAGGATCATCCAGTTCCAACCCCCTGCCATGGGCAGGGACACCCTATCCTAGATCAGCCCGGCCACAGCCTCAACTTCCTTTCCTTTTCAACTTCAGAAATGCTCACAGCTCTAAACCTCCAGTTACTGTCTTTAATAAGCCTTCTACATATCACAGAAGACTTGCACTAGAAGTTTGCTTAATGCCATTCTGTAACTAAACAAATAACATCTGTAAAAACTTTGCTAAAACTTTGTAAAACTTATGTTTTCAAACATGCAGCACAGTAATGAAGCTAATGTAGTGTGAAATCAACTGGAGTGGCAGTGCTTTTCAGCCATCCTGGAGCTAAGAAGCAAAAATGGTTTAGCAAATACAAAGAGCCTGGTTTGGGGCAAGTACTTGTCTGAGAAAGTACACAGATCCCAAAAAAGCACTGAAACATGCAAGATGGGGGGGACAAAAGGAACTATGCAAATCAGAAAACCCAAGGAGGTTTAATTCCTACACAGGTTAGAAAAGTCCTTATTTGCTCAGCAACTACTACTGCACTCCTACCTTTAGCTGTACAGCTGTGTCACTTTTGCATCCTTAGCCTGGTTCCACCCTTCATAAACCACACTGAACATGCCTTTCTCTCGTCCACCACAGCCCCTTTTCTTCGTCTTCATCATGTTACACAACATTAGTATGAATATTTGTGTCAAGTACAGGGTAACTTACATTTCAGTCTGCAGCATGTGTACTCAGTGTTTCACACACAGCCAACCAAAGAATGAAAGGGGGGAAGAAGGGAAGAGAAGGCCAGAACGTTATTCTTAAGAAATCAATCCAATGACAGATCGTAGTTGCTTCCATGTACACACTGGCAAATAATAGGCCTGAGAGTCTTGTCAGAGTTAAGTCATGAGGGGGAAAAAAAAAAAAAAAAAGAAAAAAGGCAGGACACAGGAAATTTAAAGACAAAAAAAAAAAAGAAGAAGAAAAAACCCCACCTCAAACCCCTGGCTAACTTCGGCTGACACAGAACATCACAGCCATGCTCTTCCTGACCCTACTCTACCAAGAAGCTGCTGCCAGACAGGGAACTGACAGTGCTCACCACTGCATCAATGGCTGCAGTCACCAGCAGTGAACCTTTTACCACTATCTCAGCATATGCAGCACTCAGGTGAGCACCAGGTACAAGAACACACAGTCCACTGCTCTCCTCTATTGGGTCTTCTCAACAGTGCAGCAAAGTTACAGGTGAGAAGCAAATCACGTTACAAGCATCTGCATGCAGTATAATAATCTCCTAAGACACAACAGATCTGAAATAGATCTGAGATAGATCACTGAGATAGATTTTTTTACCCCAACTCTTTAGAAGGCTGTGGGATGGATTCTGCATACCTTTTTAATCATTTAAACATCACAGGGTGGAATATTTTCATGTCTATTACACTGAAAGCACAAGGTGAGAGAGTCAAAGAAACTGAAGGGGTCTGATTGTTCCCTTCTAGATTTGCAGGACTGCAGCAGGTGATGGGTGGCAGGAGGCAGAGACCTGCAACACCAGTTTATGTCATCTAGAAAGTGTTATTAAATACTGGCACTCCAGTATTTTACTAGTTTTGTATGTTCCACCTGTATTTAAGTAATAGACACAGACACTACTTGGAGATGAGATTGAAACCTAAAGAAGAGTATTTTCTATTCATGAAAGATGTATGTCACAGTAATATTTAAAATCAATTTATCTCAATGCAGTAGGAGACATATCTATTACTCTCTCCCTTTCAGATACACCATTGCACACATTGCTGGTAAGAAACACTACAACAGACAATTTGGCTATCATCTGAAGACCTACCAAGTAGTTTTTAATGTAGAAGAGTCATCTTTTACCACTACAGATGTGCCTGAAACAGAAGCACTTGTTAACTCAGGGACCATCAGCAAACACAGCTCTGTGTATTTTGATTAGACCAGTTCTGAAAGGAAATGCCAATTCATGAAGCCAGCCCTTTCACCATACAGAAGATTAACCATGCCATTTCCTTCCTGTCCTCCACTTCTGCTTTTGCCCTCCCCCATTCTTCACACAATCATAGAAACATCCAGGTTGGAAAAGACCCTCAAGATCACTATGTCTAACCTATAACCCTACTCTACAAGACTGACCTTAAACCATATCCCTAAGCACCACATCCAAGTGGTTCCATGCTATTTCATTAACATGATAAACTCACATCATTTTGTAACACACCCCCCCAAAAAAGGGGGTGGAGGGGGAAGAGGGGAGTTGGAAAACTCACTTCCTTGCTTTTGCTGTTTTATTTCCAAAGTTAAGCAAGCCCAGCTGCTCAGGAAATACCATTGTAATGAACACATTATTGAACATGGAAGAATCAATCGAGGTTTCTGTCAAAAATTTCACATGCTGCAAACAGGCCAGCAAACAAATGGCTCTTATGAAATACTTCTCAGCCATCTTTAACAACTTCATCTTCATCTTCCAAAAAAATTCAGGCACATGATGAAAATTATTTAGGCAAAAAAATAGTAATAAACACACAAAAGCAATTAGAGTAGGAAGCCAAGTGCTACTCTCCATTATTAACACCTGACATAACACTACTGTTTTCTAGATATTGCACTTACCCCAGACTAAATGGAGAAAAAAAAAAGTCATTGGTAAGAAATGCCTCCTTTCAAACAGCATCTCATCTTGTGACTAGTCTCATCTCAGATTTTTTAAACTAACACATTTGTTGACAACACACACAAAAGGCATTATTTTAAAGGGCAACTTCAGCCTACTTGGTTATAAATATTTCAATACTATGGGGGTTTCTCTCACTCAGCTGACAGTAATGAACAATCCTATGATGCCAATGTTCCTACAGCTGCTAAGGGCTCTTCACTACAGCTATGATGAAGAAATTTCCCCAAACACCTGTAAATTTTGCAATTCAATACAAATACTTTCATCAATCTTAAGAAGAGAACATTAAAAGGTAGTGGATACAATATATACAGCAGTTCCAGAGCCCCCAACACAAGAAGGACATGGAACTGCTGGAGCGAGTCCAGAGGAGAGCCACGAAGATGATCAGAGGGCTGCAGCAGCTCTGCTATGAGGACAGGCTGAGAGAGTTGGGGCTCTGCAGCCTGGAGAAGAGAAGGCTTTGAGGAGACCTTAGAGTGGCTTTACAGTATCTGAAGGGAGCCTACAGGAAGGCTGGGGAGGGACTATTGACAAGGTCTGGTAATGTCAGGACGAGGGGGAATGGGTTTAAGCTGGAAGAGGGGAGATTTAGACTGGATGTTAGGAGGAAGTTCTTTACAGTGAGGGTGGTGAGACACTGGCACAGGTTGCCCAGGGAGGTTGTGGATGCTTCCTCCCTGGAGGCATCTAAGGCCAGGCTGGATGAGGCCTTGGGCAACCTGCTCTAGTAGGAGGTGTCCCTGCCTACGGCAGGGGGTTGGAGCTGGATGATCCTTGAGGTCCCTTCCAACCTAAACCATTCTATGATTCTACGATTCTACCTCTGATGGCAAGGAAGGAGGCAGAATAGGATTTCTCTTGAAGGTGCACAAAGCACAAAAAGCATCAAGGAAAAAAAAATCAGCTAGATATTGGAATGAAAAAAAAAAAAAAAAAAAATCACACGCACTACCAAAACCACTCAAGCAAACAAAAAAAAACCCACACCACCAAGAAAAGAAATCCCACACCAAACACCACACTTGATTGCAGTAGCTGTAGATCAGAACAGATTGCTGGGAAGTTGTGAAGCCTCCATGTTCCAAGGTGGCTCTGTTTTTCATAGGGTCTAGTTAGACCCAGGAACTCCAGAGGTCCCTTTCAACAGCTCCTATACTGTGACTGAAATACTGGGTTTCACATGGCCCTATGTAACATATTGGGCTGCTTATGTTTTTGCTTGTGATTTTTGTAATACTGTGCCACTCTGAGATGGTAAACATCTCTGGCAAGTCTGTTCCCTCCTTGTATGAGCAGATGTAATGCAATTGCCTATTCAGCTCCTTTATTGAAACAAATCATTGAGATTCTTACTAACTTCCCCGAAAGAGCCTTTTAGCAGCATAGAAAATCCTACAGTTCAGACCTTGCAACACAAAGGAGGATACTATGAAACAGAAGCTGTTGCAAATTACATGTTCCTCCATTACTAAGCTGAAATATAATTTTTTGGGGTTTGTCTATTTCTTTCCCAACTATGTGGACCCTATCATAGTATCCTAGAACTAAGTTCCATGAGACGATATTTCATTTGACAGTAAGTGAAGCTTTACATTTGCTTAGTATCTGATTTGTTTGCAGGTAGTAACAACTGTTCCCAAGAAAGGTGCCAACTCCTTCAAAACTCTAGACTTCCACAGGACAAAGAAAATCTATTAATTATGGAAAATGAACCACTGACCCACAGGGTACAGTATACTGAACAGTAAAGCATCCTCAAGCACTTCACCTTTTTTTCCTCTCTTCTCACCCCAGAAATAAGAACACAGAAATTTATGATAATAAAAGAACACCAAAGCCTTTTCTGCCCTCTACTCCTCCATGGGTGCCCAAAATATTTTGCTTACAGAGTATTTTTTACAAGCTATAACACTAACATCAAAGCCTCTTCTGCCCTCTACTCCTCCATAGATGCCCAAAATACGTTACTTAGAGAGTTTTTTTACAAGCTACAACACTAACCTCATACTGACATAGGCACAGAAAGCCTTTAAACTGCACTAGACATGAACGTTTCCTTCAGTTGCTCAGGAAATGTTTAACTCACCTAAAATTCACAGACAGACAAGTTAGCAGCTGACAGGTTTTTTCTTTCTGTGGAACAAGCACTTACAAGCACATACATGTTTTCTATTCACAGGAGGTCATTAAACTAACAGCTACTTTAAGAGCAGCTTATAAAAGGATGATTTCTATACATATTCTAATATATTTGAACCCCTTAAAATACAGTAAGTGCCAAGTCACTACATGGACCATTGAAAAGCTTCACAGTATCACAGTATTACCAAGGCTCGAAGAGACCTCATAGATCGAGCCCAACCCATTACCACAGAGCTCAAGGCTAGACCATGGCACCAAGTGCCACATCCAATCCTGCCTTGAACAGCTCCAGGGACGACAAGCTGGGTCTCTCACAGATCTGGATAAAGAAAGTCAAATAATCCTGTGAACACAGGTAGTGCTTCATTATCCTGCAACTTGAGATGCTGAGAAAACACTTTTTCTGCTATTATTAGTGCATTGGTGTTTAGGAGTGAAATGCTAATTTCAAGGGAGATCCACAACACTACAATAATGAGATAAACACTACTGAAACACCATCAGACACATATTAATCCACAGACAATCTTACATAATGAATTGCTGTCTTGTCAGAAAGCCATCTTGGACTCTGACAAGCACACATGCCAATAAGGGATAACAAATGCCTAGGTTATGACAACTCAGAAGTTATTTCCTGAAGATGAGTAATGAAGAAACACTGTTCAAAGAAATTCTCTTCTATGATTTCACTCTATCAGAGGAATTGTGTTTAACACTGCAGAAAATCTTTGCATTTACCCACAAGCACTTGTTTTTATCAGCAGTACCACAAAGAGAGCTTAACAGATACACAGACCCTTGGATACTTCAGCACAAACTTCACCAACTGTGTGTTTTCAGACTTTTACTCAAGTCAACAGATCTCAGGGGAGTTTGTCCCATATAATTTATGTAATACACTTGACTACATTGAGGACAGCTCAAGCTCCAGAGAAGGGCAACAAAGCTGGTGAAAGGCCTGGAATACAAACCCTATGAGGAGAGCCTGAGGGAGCTGAGGTTATTTAGTCTGGAGAAGAGGAGGCTCAGGGCAGACCTCATTGCTGTCTACAGCTACCTGAAAGGAGGTTGTAGCCAGGTGGAGGTTGGTCTCTTCTGAGGCAACCAGCAACAGAAGAAGGGGACACAGCCTCAAGTTGTGCCAGGGGAAGTGTAGGCTGGATGTTAGGAGGAAGTTCCTCCCAGAGAGTGATTTGCCATTGGAATGGGCTGCCCAGGGAGGTGGTGGAGTCACCGTCCCTGGAGGTGTTCAAGAAAAGACTGGATCAGGCATTTAGGGCTGGGTGCTAGGTTGGACTGGATGATCTTGGAGGTCTCCTCCAACCTGGATGATTCTGTATTTTTGCTATCTTCTGCTCTACAACAATGTGTTATGATAAGTACAGAGAGCAGCTATCTATACTATCTTCCTACAATGAGTACAAGTTCAACATATTTACCACATCCTGAAGTCAGAAACAATGTTAATTCTGTCCTGGTGCTCTTTCAGGCCAGGACTGTATTAGTGATCCTCATAAGTCATCTGGGAACATACAAAACTTTCACATCAGCTGTACTACATAGTGCAGCACACAAATAGAGGCCACCCTATGTACTACAGCATCTAGCAAGGGTACATCTCAATACCTTGTATTCTGAGGTCTTACAGACAGTTTAATCAACTGGAAAGGCATGTCAAGATTCAAAAGCATGGCTTCTTAACGCAGTGTCCATGTGTAGATAAAATGTATAACTACATCAAGAAGCAGAGTTCAGCACAGGACAGGCAGTCCAAGGAGAACTCTTCAGTTATCACTAACATTAAAACCAGCTTACTGCATACACACTAACCAGACTTCCATGCTCTCTTTTGTATTGGGTTTTAGCCACTTGGAAGTCAAGATATTGCTAGTGTTAGCAACTGGCACATCTAACTTCAGCAACAAAGGGAAGAGAATCTTCATAGTTTTTTTTCCAGTTCCAAAAGGTGTGAGCTTCATATGGGTGATGTTAGCATTCTGACCTCTAGTAAGAGGCTAGCCATTTAGTCAACATTCATTAGACACCCCCGCAAAACTGTCCCCAGTCTGTATTACAAGACTAGGTCATACAAATAGTTGCATGAGGATGCTGTTACCTGTGCATCCTTCCACTTAGCTTGCATTCATACCTCAGAGAAGAGTTTAAATAAATTTCCTGCAGAAACAAATAAGTCTGGAAAACTTAAGCACTCTGCTGTTCCTATTTGGAACTATTCTTTTAAGTTGAAGCCACAGCATTTGTTGATGGTCCTGATTACTTAGAAATTAACTTTTGTCTTAAGAGTCTGAGGTGACAACCTTGGCATGGAACAAGCTTTGTGAACTGAAGTTCTGAAGATCCTGAGGAGTACAAGAAAAACGAACACAGGTTTTGTGGCTGAAGATTAAAAGGCTGATTTTAAATTGAGATTAGTCACAACAGATGGAAGCTGAAAATATAATGCATTTGCTTTCCTGAGAGAAGAGAATGTGATATATAAAAAAATTCTTCAACTGTTCAGGTCTTATCCACCTTGTAAAGCAATGAGTGACTGTATCTTCCCTTCCCTTCCTATGAGGATTTTCAACCACACTCCTTCAGCTTTTACTATGGCTTTCATGTCCAAGCTAAATGGCTTGCTCTTGGCATTTGTGACATCAAATGCCAAGAGCTAATCACTGTAAGGAAATTCTGAAGTGAACAATTTCAACCTTCTTGATTCTAATGACAGCTTCGTAGAACTGCTAACCTATACACTTTTGCTTCCACAATGATTCACATTTGTTGTTGTACAGGGTTAACCCCCCAGGGGGAGTGACCTCGAACCTGACCCTAGGTGGTCTTGATCCCTCCCCAGGGGTTGGTCTGAACACTAACAGGTGATGGTTAGCCCACTCCCCCTTCCTGTCTAAAGATCCATAAAAGCAGGGAGGACTTCCTATTCTCTCTCTGCACTCCCTGCCCCCCTGCCTACCAGCATCACCATCCTGTTCCTGGTTCTCTTTGTTTTACCACGTGGCCATCACCCACAAGGCAGACAAATCCCTTACCATCAAAAATCTGGTCGTATTTACACAGTTCGTATCTCGTTTTCCCTTCTCTATACCTTTGTAACTTCTCTACCTCAGATACCTTTTTAATTTATTGATAAACTTCTCTTCTTTTAACTTCCAAATCAGAGTGAGATTATTTATTTGGATGTGCTTTACCTTTTCTCTCTCTACATCTAATTACTTTCTTTTGGGAAAGAAGAGGGAAGGGCACTCTATAAATTGTTATCAGTTTTATCAAATATATTTGAGTCTCTAGGAATTTAAATTTGAACTGAGACAGTTGTCACAGACAAGTTCCCAGAGTTAAATCTCACCGTAAGTACAAAATCAGAAGTTTAGCAGACACACATTAAATGTTATTTCACCAGGGAAGGGCACACGACACAGTCCTGGTAAACACTTGTTATCTACCTCTGAATCAAGTATGCAATATGCTACTCTTACACAGTGATCTCAAAATGCCCAGCCCATCTATTCTGTGATTCTATCTCCATGAGTATTTAATAGGTTCTGCTGTTCTGTTCGTACAATTACTGCATAAAGCAATTTTAACACTGTAAAATGTGTTGTAAGTAATTCCATTACAATAACCTATGACAAAATTCAGCCAAGGCTGCCTGTGAACTTCTTACTCAACACATTTGAATCAAGACAGAATCAAACAAGCAAAGGAGATGAATGAAGCTAACTGGTACTGCTTTGCACTGGAAAGGACCAAGTGCATGCCAAGACTCAGTCATTTAACGTAGCCAAGCTGCAAGCAATAAGTTCTTTGAATACTCATTCAGTACTTTTTGGTCATCTTGTCTAATTCTCTTGCAACTCTTTGACAAACTATTATTAAGACAAAGATTTGGATTGTATGCACAGACAGAATAGGCAAGTACTGATAAAACCTCCCCATTTCCCTAGCTTTTGCCATCAAGAAAGTCTTCCAAAAAAGTATTTCTGATTTTAAAACAACAAATATTATAATCACTGTTCAGTAACTCACTGAAAACCAGCTGAATCAAGTAAGCTCATATGAAGATCTGTCAGTTTCTTAAATTTGGGCACTTAAAAGATATCTGGTGTTTCAATTAACTTGATAAGTTATGAATTGCATAACCAGAACACTCTTGAATAATATTTAATTAAGACTCAAATGCTGTAACAAAGGTTATCAAGATATATTGAAAACCACATTTTACTCAAGAAAAATGTTATTCAAACTGAAATTCAGTCATTTGGGGGAATTAATCAGTGAAGAAGTAGATATCACAAATATGCTTAAGAAATACTGACTGCCAGAACATATGTGGTTGGCTGAACAATTAGTGCATCTAATTTTCATCTCACCAGTACAAAAATGAAAGCGACCCTCACCAATCTGGCCACATTTCATCAGCCACTCTCCACGTAAGCAATTCCACATCAGCCAAAGTGCAGCAGTAACATCAAAAATCAAGTAAAGTGAGCTCAGTCCATTTTGTCCCTTATTCCCTCATAAAGCATCATCCAGTTGATGGTGGCTTTTGAGCTAAAATCCATACACTCAAAGTTGAAAGGTAGAGATGGAAGACTTAAAGAGGTCTTGTTAACGAAAGCTATACACAAAGGTGATTACAGTCTGTCTTACACATTTCTTTCTAGGTAATACAAAGTAATACGTTAAATATCTGGAATATTCACTGCAAATCAGTGATCCTACACCTCTAGTCTGGTCTATGTGGCCTTATGGAAACAAACATAGCTCACCTTGCCATTGACCATGTACACTGACCATATGAGACTTTTGGTGAGTTTTTTTTGGGGGGGTGGGTTTTTTGAATCTGAGTGTTTGTTGGGAGTATTATGTGTGTGTTTTGCTTTTAGAGGGGATTGTTTATTGGGGTTTTGTTTGGTTTTGGGATGATATAAGTAGAAAAGAAACATTAATTGAAAGCTACCCAGTAGCAAAAGCAGCCTCATATGCTCCTATCTTGACAAACCTGTCCCTTTTCAGTGTTCTCTGAAACTGCTAACAATAGCGTAAGAAATTTTGAGAACTACTGCCATTACTGTCCCATGAAACCAGCACATCCAAGAGAAAGTTGTCAGTGCAAGAGTTCTGTTTTCAGGAATTTTTAGTCATCTACAACCTTTACAGTGATCTGGATTCATGCATTCATCTTCAGCAACATAGTAGTAAGAACAGTGATTTATGTCATTTTGTCAAAAGAGACTGAGTGGCTATCAACTCCACTTTTGTAATAAGTGCTTCACTGCAAAATGTATTTACCCCATTTGGATTTTGCTCCTGGGTTGGTTACTGCAGCTGAACTGTCTAAAGGACACAAAATCCGGAATTAATTCATCAGAACTCCAAGAGCTACCAATGAGCTCACCCAAAACACACAATGTATCGGGCTTCCTAACACAAACAGGATTGGAAGTAGAGGTAGAAACACCATTGAGGGTAGCTGATTACCTGCAATAGGTGAGGAAGTAAGAATGTTCAGTGTAGGGTCTAGAATAATGAAAGCCAGCCAAATACTTCACTTGCACATCACCACAATCACATCTGTGCTGCAAGACAGATATTCCCTTCAGCAATAGACACAAAGACTAACCTATGAAGTAGAGGCCACTGTATCTGGTGGGCCTCAGAAATTAACACACTAACAAATCAGTGGACATCCAGCCATCGTGACTAGCCAACTAGTGGTAGGGAATAGCAGGAAAACAGGCCACAGCTTCTGCAAAGTGTTCTAGTAAATTTGGAAGGTCTCTGTTGCAAACAACCAAAACAGATGTGTGTGTCTATAGCCACACACAGAGCAGTACAACTCTGTTTTCCTATGTACCTGTCACCTTTTACACTCAGCTGACTGTCACAGCTTTTCCTGGAGCAACTGGGGAGAACACACCTGATAGCTGTAGCAGGAAAGTCTGTGCGATCACCAGGCAATCTTTCTTCCCTTGCCTCCAGCTACTCTCACAGGAGATTAAGATCACATTCAGAGAAGTCAGGAAAACAGAGAGAGACAGCTACCTTAGCAATGCTTTATTGTCAAAGCCCCCCAGCTCAGACCCAGTCCCCACTAATTAATGTAAAAGCATTACTGACTGCTTACCTGGGCCAGATGGACCCAGTGAGGTTTTCACTCCTCTTCCAATCGTGGTTTTTATGTATATTTTCATTTACTCATGAGAGAGGTAGACCAACAGGTCAGAAAACTTACCTGAAGCTTTCTGCTCTGTGTATTTGCAAAACATCAGGGAGTGAGAGGAATCCCAGAATAAACCAGGTTGGAAAACACCTTCAAGATAGTCAAGTCCAACCTATCACTTAATATCTTCTAAATAAATAAACCATAGCACTGAGAGAATAAGAGCACTAGATAATGGGAAACACATCCAGAAAGTTACGTCAGCCACAAGTAATGTTTCTGCCTAGTTGCAGGTTACAAGCAAGTTATGTTTTATACAAGTCTTAGAACATTTGGTTCAATCTGGCTTTGTGCAGGAGGCTAAACCAGATGACCTCCTGAGGTGTCTTCTAACCTGACTTTTCCTATGATGCTGTGATGTACAGACGGAAGTTTGAAAAAGGGTCACATACAGTTTTGCTATTATAATTATATACAGAAATCAAAACCTCTCAAAAGCTGTGAGGGTTTTATATAATACAAGAACACCTCCAGCTGCTCCCTTCTTTACATTCAGCACTGTACAACAAATGGTGTGATGATCCACTGGAAGAAAATAAATCAGCCACTCAGCAAATGTTTTTCAAGTATACCCAAACCGAAAAAGGATCACCTCACAAAACCCACAGACCACACTGCCTGTATACATTTGCTTATGTTGTTTATCCTGGCAAATGGAGTACCTGATTATTCACTGTTATGTAGAAGCAGCAGTAACTCATTATCATACTACCTAAATTCATTCCCCTTCGTGTTAGAAGGCAAACTGCATCTCATGCTTTTCCCACTAGCTGGTCTGCAATGAAAGATTCCTAGATACAAGCTACTAAAAATGTTTTCTCCCTTGTTCCTGGATCATCATGTTACATTCCAGTATAGTCAACTTCAGTTCATTGCCTCTTAAGGCAAAAAGACTGCTGCACTACGAAATATCTTCTCAACCAACTTTCTTGCTATGATCCTCGTGCTTGCAAAGTATTAACAGAAACAAATGCCACCAGAAGTGCAACAGATACTCTGTTACTGAATCACAAAAGCTAAATCCAGTTCCCTTACATCTAAGAGAGATAGCTTCTTAGAAATAAATTTTAAAAACCCAGCAACATCAAAAAACCCTCAACTGCCATCTTAAGAATATGTGCATTACAACAGATGATCAAATCCTAGAGAACAAAACAATTCAAGAGACATTTCCACCACTTCTAACAAGCACACAGATGTGATAAAGGTTCAGGCTTAAAAAAACAAAGAACAACTGTTCATAACATATTAATATGCTACATGGGGGAAAAAGCCTCTTAAAGCCATGGTGATATTGCAATGGCACCTCCTGATGCAAGTAATCAAACATGAATAAGCCTAAAATGTATTTTATTTCAGAATATAATTTAAAGAACAGAAGAACCATGACCAGAAAAATACTCTTAGCAGAAGACACTGAACCGTCTTCCTTAAATATTTTGGAAGTAAAAACAAACAATCACTCAGTACCAGAGCTAAAGAGGCTTTACATCAAACACTAGATATTGCTGTGTGGAATTAGAGACCATTCCATCATATGGTCACCATGTGAAAGGCTACTAGATTGAATTCCCATTACCTCCCAGTGAGAAATGTGTTGAGAAAGGAATAACCTGCCTACTTCACCTTTGGGAAAGCACGACTGAGTGCTTACCTGCAGGTAACATTTTGCCTCAAAACCTTCCCAGTTTGTATAGAGGCATTTCTCTCTTCTTGCTGCTTCTCCCTTCCCCCATCTGAGCCTCATCTCTCTCCATTTTAATCTTGAAAATAACAGTGTTAAACCAGCAGCTCTAAAGCAGGGACATCAGAGCATCTTTTAACATGGATACCTGATGTTACCTGTTTGCTCACGAGCAGTGTACCTTATTTAGTACAGACTTTAGTTGCCTATAAAAAAATCCTAATTATTTAGCTACACCATTTTTTGAAAAGAAAACCAGTTCTGTCGCTAAAAAATGTTGGCACTCTCATGTGATATATTAGCTTGTTTACTCACTAAGCTAACAGAACTACATAAAAAATTGTACCATAAAAAGCAGTTTAAATTGCGCCACACAAGACGCAACTGCAAGGCACAACACTTCCTTCCACTGAAGAAAATTAGTAAGCCTAATCTGTTGATCACCAATACTCTTACTTTAGGGACTGTGAAGCCTGTTTTTATCTCTGCAAGATGTTAAATAAGAGCTTTCCTTAAGTAGTTTGTCAAGTAGAACACAAATTGTGAATCAGCAGCACCACTTTTAATTCCACCCCCACCCCTCCTCTTTTTTTTTCAACTGAACAGCAGCAGCTCTGAATACAGAACATCATCACCTTTGGAAGTGTATGTGAAATAAATTCATGTGATACATCATGCTCCTCTACCCAGTTCAACCATAGACAGACAACAAAAAACATCTCCATAAAACTACTAACATTTGCAAGTCATTCCCTCGATATAGCATTATTTTGTGAGAACACCATAAGGCCTTTCCAAACTAAACCATGGATGTGTGTGATGTTATGATGTGCTAACACTCCAGCAAATCACAACACCCAAAGACAGCTTCAGAGAAAGACCTCACACACAGTTCTTCCTACAAACCTAATTAGGCCAAAGCCTGTTGATCTACTATTACCACCAAAATCCTATCACTCACAAATAGAGTAAAAAATGGCAACACAAGTTCAGCTTCTCAATTGCAATTAAAGATTTGTATACATTCTTGTATTGTTTGGGGTAGGAAGGAAGGTTCAGGCACCTCATTTAGTGAAAGCTAATTGCTGTGGAACAATCATGGACACTTAAAATACCCAATATAGATATTTAAGACAGGCAGCTTCAGAACATTCTTTTCTTCAAGTTAACAATTACCTCCGGTGGAGGTAATCACCAACTGGCCAGTTAGTGAGGAAGTGAAAACAATCAGTGATGAAGAAGCTCCTCCCTATGGTGATCTCTCTGATCAGGAAAAAAGCTATGCTTTGTTCACAGATGGTTCCTGTTGTCTTGTTGTGAACAAGAGAAGATAGAAGTCAACCGTCTGGAGTCTTACCAGGAGAGTTACCAAAGCAAGAGATGGAGAAGGAGAATCCAGTCAATTGGCTGAGTAAAAGCTGTCAAACTTGCTCTTGATGTGGCTGAACGCGAAAATTGGCCTATCCTTTACCTCTACACCGACTCATGGATGGTAGCCAATGCTCTATGGGGTTGGCTGAAGGACTGGAAAAAAGCATGGCTGGCAGAGAAAAGGAAAGCCTATTTGGTGTGCTGATCTATGGCAGGACATTGATGCACAGCTGGAGAGAACTCCAGTGAAGGTGCGGCACGTAGACGCACACATGCCCAAGAGCAGAGCCACTGAGGAACACCAACACAACCAGCAGGCAGACCAAGCTGCTAAGATCTCTCAAGTTGATACAAACTCTGATCTTGACCATGATTGGAAACACCGAGGTGAACTGTTCCTAGCTCGGTGGGCCCATGATTCATCTGGACATCAAGGCAGAGATGCAACATACCGATGGGCACGCGATAGGTCAATTGACTTGTCCATGGACGCTATCACCCAAGTCATTCATGACTGTGACATCTGTGCTGCTATTAAGCAGGCTAAGCGAATCAAGCCCTTATGGTATGGTGAGAGATGGTCTAAGTACAAGTATGGTGAAGCCTGGCAGATTGACTACATCACTTTACCTCGATCTCGTTCTGGCAAGCAGTATGTGCTGACGATGGTAGAGGCCAGCACCGGATGGCTGGAAACCTATCCAGTTCCACATGCTACTGCACGTAACACCATTCTTGGCTTGGAGAGACAGATCATGTGGAGACATGGAACTCCAGAGAGAATCGAGTCAGACAATGGTACTCATTTCAAGAACCATCTTGTGAAAGACTGAGCCAAAGAGCATGGCATTGAGTGGATCTACCACATACCCTACTATGCACCAGCTTCAGGGAAGATTGAGCGCTACAACGGTTTGCTGAAAACCACCCTGAAAGCCATGGGGGGTGGAACTCTGAAAAACTGGGACATTTAGCACAAGCTACCTGGTTGGTAAATAGTAGAGGTTCAATAAACAGAGTAGGACCTGCACAATCAGATTTCGTCCAAACAGTAGACGGTGATCAAGTTCCTGTTGTACGTAATAAATATCTGTTAAATTGTTTGGGTATTTTCACCTTCGGGCAAAGGGAGACCTGTCCGAGAGGTGGTTTCTGCTAAAGGTCCTGGTCATACCTACTGGGTAATGCAGGAGAATGGTGAAATCTAGTGTATTCCACACAGAAATCTAACTTTAGCTGAGAGAGTTTCAATTCAGAGTGTATAATACAAGCTGTTAGGAATTTTCTGTTCTAGATACTATTGCCATCCAGCAAGACACAATCTACAAGAGAATCTACAGTACACGAGCATGAACGCAATGTCACCTGGGAGTCCCTGTTCTCATCTCATCTGTGAGGAGACAAACTGTTTGCTCTTTTCTGAGCCTTTGAATCACCTACATCTGAGATGGCTGAAATGAAGTGTGAAATGAACTTGTGATATTCATTAATGTAAGTATTGTTTTAGATCAGATAGTTCTCAGCAATACTCTGAGTGAAACAGACAGGGGTGGATTGTGCTAGTTTGAAGCCGGAGTGTTTAGGTGAGAACAACTACATCACAGGCTGTGAAAGAGAAACAATGGTGATGTCTGCTTCACTCACAGGCTTACTGAGAGGTATAACAACAAAAATGTAAATGTAAATAAGACATTTGGTCACTGCCCGGGCTTTGAGCTGCATTTCTCTCTCTAACCTTAACCTACTATTTCTCTGATTAATCCATTTGCTTCCTAACCCCCCTGGCCAACCCCTCATTCTTTCTTGGGCACAAGGCAATGTCTGGGGTAAGGCAGAGAGGAGGGGGAGAAGGTGGAAGGGTGGTTGGGAGCCCCTCCTGGGGACTCAGTTTTCTGAGAGGGGTGCTATGCTTCTGTGTTACCGTTTAACTTGTCTATTTCTTTATAGAACTGTATATATTGTAAATATCTGCTTGTATACTGTGCTAATCTGTAAATATAAAGCTTCATTAAATTTCCAGAGCCAGCTGAGTCTAGTCTGGGTGATTTCTAAAGTGTGGGGAAGGCAAGTAACACCCAAACCATCACAACATCCAAAGCCTCAAAGTCATGCTAGAAATTTTCACTCCTGTGAATCATCCCAACAACCAACACTGGCTATCAGTAGTCAGATAACAACAGCCAATGCTACTCTTCTGTCGCATGGACATTGAAAGTTCAACATGCAACTTGACTCCTGCTAACAGGCTGACACTGATTAAGCACTCTAAAGAAGAAATACATCTGGACTTCTTGGTTGGTCCCTGGTATGTACAAGGTATTTCCTCTATTAATGTTGAAGACAAGGCCAAAGAATGGCTTAGATTGAGAGGGACCTCAGAGTGCCTACTCTTAATTGCCCTGCCACGGGTAGGTACACCTCTCAATTAGACTTGGCTGCCAAAGGCCTTATCCAACCTGGGCTTAAACACCTCCAGGAAGGAGGCATCCACAACCACTCTAGGGAACCTGTTCCAGAGTCTCACCACCCTCATACTGAAGAGCTTCTTCCTAATATCTAGGCTGAATCTACTCTCCCTCAGTTTGAAACCATTCCACCTAGTCCTGTTGCAGATGCCCTTATGAGAAATCCCTCTTCAGTTCTCCTATAAGCTCATTTCAGATATTGGAAGGCAGTTATAAGGTCTTCCCAGTCTTCTCCAGGCTGAGCAACCCCAGGTGCCACAGTTGGTCCTCATAGCAGAGGTGCTCCAGCCTTTAGATCATCCTGGAAGTTGAGCTCTAAGTAAAGCATTAAGTCATGCTAGCTAGCTACTGAAGACATCTGGCAGAATCCAACCAGCTCAGGGAAGACCTTATTGCTCTCTGCAACTACATGACTGGTGGTCTTCAGGACATGGGCATTGATCCCTTCTACTAAGTAACAAGAAATAGGACAAGAGAAATTGGCCTCATCTTGTGCCAAGGCAGGTTCAGATTGAACATTAGGGAAAATTTCTTGACCCAAAGGGTTGTCAAGCACTGCAACAGGCTGCTCCACAAAGTGGTGGATTCACTATCTTTGGAAGTATTTAAGAGATGTGGTGCTGAGGGACATGGTTTAGCGCTGATCTTGGCAGCACTAGCTTAACAGTTAGACCTGATGATCTTAAAGGTCTTTTCTACCCTAAACAATTCTACTATCTTATGACTTTATGACCATTTTTTATCAGATGCAGGCTGGTAGAGGACATTCTTAAATCGTATTGAATTCCATTGTACTACTTCCCAGTGTTCCTGATTTTGGTAGAAGTTCAGAAACTGAAATAGCTCTGAACTCATTGCAACTACACACAGAACTACAGGCAAAATAAGAATGATGTAAACATTTACATTCTTTCAGCCATTTAACACACACAGAGCTTGCTCTTCACACAGGCCTCAGAGTGACCCACTGATGAGTACAAGTTCATGCTCACATCCATCCTTCTCATATATGTGAATGTGAGTTTTCAGCATATGAAACCCTTAATTTACAAAGGGCTTTACAAGGTGACTAGAAGACACAATAACATGTTCAGCATTCCTTTCAAGAACTCCTGTCTTTTCCAATTCATATAGTTATAGCTTAAAAATATTACTGTACTTCCTAAAATTCCCAAATTTAGCTAATTATAATCCTCTTCATCTGTTGCTTTATATATCCATATGCACAAATATAAAGACAAAAAAGCTCTAGCAGTTTCACATGTACTCATCATTTAACTGTTCAGCAAATATAATGCTAAAGGTTAATCTGGAGAGAGGGAAACAGATGTTCAGTCACAAGAAAATTTTTCTCAAGAGGAGATACCCAGGAAGTTTGTCTTTCCAATCTGCTCCAGCCCACAAAATTTCCCACCACACTTATCCAATTGGGAAAAATTACAAATCCGCCTTCAATTTAGCTGTGTACACAGCAGAAATACCAACTTGGAGGACTTCAGCATGTAGAATTATGAAGTGCTTAAAGCGCTATAAAGCATCCATAACATTATAAAGCACTTACATGAGAATCATACTAAGCATGCACACTTTCTATTAACAACATAATTCTTTAACAAGCTTCAAAATAAACTTATATTAGTCTAAGTCATGGAGTTAAGCTTAAATGATAAACGGAGCACTCTGGGTTCTAAACATGTCAGCCCATGGCTTGGATGGCAACACTCTGTGCTGGGTGAGGAACTGGCTGGAGGGCCGAGCCCAGAGAGTGGTGGTGAATGGTGCCACATGCAGCTGGCGGCCAGTCACTAGTGGTGTCCCTCAGGGGTCAGTGCTGGGCCCCATCCTCTTTAACATCTTCATAGATGATCTGGATGAGGGCATGGAGTCAGTCATCAGCAAGTTTGCAGATGACACCAAGCTGGGGGCTGATGTGGCTGGGTTGGAGGGCAGAAGGGCTCTGCAGCGGGACCTTGACCACCTGGACAGATGGGCAGAGTCCAAGGGGATGGCATTCAATAAGTCCAAGTGCTGAGTGCTGCACTTTGGCCACAACAACCCCATGCAGAGATACAGGCTGGGGT